>MU183596.1:86145-102888 GCA_016904865.1 Pissodes strobi | reverse complement strand
CAGGGTGATATTTGTTTAGTAGCTTATGCATTTTAGTAGATTACACGCGTGTGTGAAGTGAAGATTACGGCTAAGCAATTTTAGTAAAACTATGATGTAAAATCTTTACAAAAGCTGACAAGAGATTCACGAAAATACACACATTTATGCTTTTTTGATATAAGATGTCAGGAAATGATAAAAATGACGAGTCCAAAACATGGCGAAGCGTTGGCAGCTTATATAAGATAGATAGAGAAGTAATCGTCGCCGTCTTGGCCGAAAGCACGAAATTATTGTATTAGCATTCTTATTTGATATTTCGTTAATAGAGTGTTTTGAATTAGTTAGTGGATTGAATTATTCCCCCTACATCAGAAGTGGGATATTACATAGGAGAGCAGAATAATACACTTACTCAACGGAAAATCCCGCAAATTTAGCTAATAAAAAGCCGCCTAGTTGTACTACTCTGATCAAAAGGGGTTTCGAGCTTCTTACAGGAAGAAACTTCTACACACACAATTGTTTATTTGTATTGCAGTGATATTTTATGCGATCGAGGACATCCTGTGCTGCAGCATGGCCGATTGTGAGAACCACTGTACAATATTGGGATATTAAACCACTATGAAGCCAAGTTGCCGATGCATCGAATGACGAATCCAAAACATGACGAAGCGTTGGGAGCTTATATAAGATAGATAGAGAAGTAGTGAGGGGTTCGCCGTCTTGGTCGAAAGCACGGCATCATTGTATTAGCATTCTTATTTAATATTTCGTTAATAGAGCGTTTTGAATTAATTATTAGTGGAGTGAATTAAGTAGTCCATCATCTCCATTCATACATGAACATGTAAATTGTAAAAACACCGTCATAAATAAACTATAACGCACAAGTGAATCAGTTAGTTTAGATTTACTTTTAGTCGACAAAGTCTTTGATCAATGTATAAATAATTTTCACCTATAGACCGGGGGATAGCGACAGATTTTGGGACACGATTTTACTCAGTATGTCTTTCAGAGGACAATATTATCCTTATAGCTTAATTTTTATCATTTCCTTCTTAAAGATCTCACAGCAGCCATTTTCTTCTGCTAATGGGTGGTTCTTCTACTTACTTTTTAGGTAACACTGATGATGGCTTAGACCGAAAGCGCTCTGTTATGCTTTTATAGGAAGTCCTTTAGGATTAAATTTTGCATGGAATACAAAGTGTTTCATTTAGTATAAAATGGCTCTGCCTAAATAGTCCCATATATCAGTTATTTAATGGTTTTTATTAAAAGTAGTACTTTAATTTGGTTAGTACCTGAGATTTGTATTATTCAATCAAAGTCATTATTAATATTAGCCACGACCCGGAATTATGACATTTAAAATTCTTGCAGTTAGAATTACTTTGTCTATAACTTACTTTTTGTTTCATTTATTTTAACAATTTCATTAAGAAAATACTTTGTGCTCCCGCTTTGACCAATTTTGTGTTAATCCACAGCCTAAAACCAGAAATACCTTAAACAGGTGTAGCTTTTATGAAATTAAAAATACTTTTTCCCGTTGATTCAAAAATATCCGTTTAAAAAGATATGTAGAAATACCCTCGTAAGCGTGTGTATCTTATTTATCGATGAACCTTATTACAATTTTGTAATAATTTGTATATTAGGAGAAAACGTACCTTAACATCCAGCATAAAGCCACCTCGGCTTTGGTCACCGTCCCGAAATTATTGTGAGTTTGGTCACTTGGGTAACTTTAATCTCTATGGTAATCTGGTTTTTAAAATTTCGATATTAATTTGTTTTTAACAAAAAACAATAGTTTTACTAAAGGGTATTTTTTATTTTTATACTGACAACAAAATAAGAAATATTTGTGCATGCTGAACACAAAAAAGAACATCAAATCCTAAATTAAACTATACACATTACACTACATGTACATATTATGACACACATTTTTCTTTAGCTTATCTCTAGAGGAAAAAGAAGAAAACCACTCTCACAATGTTGTGGTATTTAACCTTTTGGTGTGATATTCTATATTTCAGCAACAACATCCAAATTAATGGACAAAAATTCCTCAATTTTATACAAGGGATTTGAATTAAATTTTGCCTTATCCTGGTTTTAAATATTGTTAATGGTAAATTTTTAATATTTTGTGTCATGATTATGATGGTCATTGTTTCTTTGCATCTTACACACACTATGAGCTTACAGCAAACGCCAAATCTTGATGGTATTGTCATTTCTTTTAGATCACTAAATTTGGTTTTAACTTCTTCTTGATAACTGATCCCACAAATCACCCGAAAGGTTTTTCTTTGTAGTTTAAACACTCTTTCAGCCTGGGAGCATTGTCCCCACGCCAAAAGACCATAACAGGCTACTGATTGAAATATGCCATAGTAAGAATTTAATAGTACAGAAAAAGGCACCAATGTTCTGAGTCTTCTATAAAAAAAATATTTTTGAGAGTCGGTCTGATAGGTGGTCTATGTGGTTCTCAAAGTTAGGGTGGGGTCTAGATAAACACACAAGAATTTTATTTCTCTTGATGTATTTTGCTGTATTCTGTCTAATGATTTTAAAGTAAATGTAAGCTGATATGTTTTTCCTTGTTGAAAGTAAGTTTAGTACAGATGTAGAACTCCTTTTATACTATCGAATAAATACTCCAGGTAACTGTAGAGTTCTGAATTAACTTTAACTATAATACATAAGATGGTAAAGCTACATGATGTATGTTCTTATAATCTACGTACACGTAACAATGTTGCTCAGTCTTGTATTCTCTCTCTATATATCCTATATTGGTATAGGTTCACGGCTCCGTCGTGTATCAAAACATTGCACTGACGAGGTTGACTAAACAAGGTTTTAACCTTAGCCTTGCCGACCGTGTCAGGTATCGCGTTAATTCAAGCTAAACAATAACACTACGTGAACTGCGTATTGTAAATAACCTTCGTCTAGACCTCGGGCTAGTCGGGATGTTTTAAAGGAATCTAGGACTGTTTTTCGAATGACAATTTTCCGAAAGACAGTTCTTCGAAGGACAGTTTTTCGAATGGACAATTATTCGAATGGATAATTATTCGAACGGATAGTTTTTCGAAAAGACAAATATTCGAAAGGACCGTTTTTCGAAAAATTTTGTTATGACAGGCGTATAGGCGACTTTAAGTAATATAAATATTAATAGGTATTATTAGGGCCTTGCATGGCCCTCCGCTCGCTTCGCTCGCTACGGGGGCTTACTCAACAAGAACTAACCAAGTGCTAACCAAAACTAACCCAAGACCAACCCAAACTAACCCAAAATTAGGAAAAAAAGGTAAATTAATAATAAACAATAAACAAAACATCTGTCGCGACCGACGGGAATCGAACCCGCAGCACCGAAATGACAGGCAAGAACGCTACCTTCTACACCACCGTTGCAGAAATTTTGCTAAAACGGTAAACGGGACTAACCCAAACTAAATTAAAGATTCGAAAAATGGTCCATTCGAAGAATTACACATTCGAAAAATTGTCGATTCGAAGAATTGTCTTTTCGAAGAACTGTCCATTCGAAGAAATGTCGTTCGAAGAACTGTCGTTCGAAGAATTATCATTCGAAAAACCATCCGGATTCAGTTTTAAAGATCTAATTTGTGAAATACCGAGTGTTTCTTGATACACTACACCTCCCCTCTTTTGTGAATGCTCATCGTTTTTGTTGTTGCAAAAACGAGGACATTCGAATGACCTAATTAATACATTACATTTTGGAGCATCTAAAGGCTAAACTATACAATGTTATATGTAGTTTTATGCGATTACATAATAATAACAATGATGAATGAAACGTTGGAATGTTTATATATCTTGCTGTTATGTATCTAATTGCTTGACTGGTAAAATACCAACATTGCATGTTTTTCTTTTAAATTTCAGTAATAATGAATATTTTTACTCAATCTGCTGGATATTTTTTCTCTTGACTGCTAAAATATTTATATATTATTATTGTTATATTATTATTTATATTTATATGATATAAACTCTCTTTTTTTATGTTAAAATATTTATATAATATACTCTTTTTTTTGCTTGGCTGGCCAGCCCAAGTGCAAAGAATAATTAAAATTCTAATATACGTAAAGGTAGAAAAATATATACATAAAGTTGAAAGATATACCTATTAACATAGTAAGAAAATTACATTATACCCTATACATACGTTATACGATATATACATTGTGTTATATGTTATTTTAATGCGCTGCACTTGTCTAATGTTTTGTCACTCGCGTAAGTGTTCTTCGGCACTGCTTAAAACTAATTTACAAAAAAATTAAAAGTATGGAGATTGAGCTTATAGGTTCGTAAACGGTTGAATCCGATCTTTATGTACAGTTTGTTTTTTACCCGTTGCGTCTTCTATTGTCCATTTTATTCCCTCTATACTCGTTATTGAGAAAGGACCTTTGTACCAAGGATCAAATTTTGTTCGGTTTTCGTTGTTTATTACAACTAGATCACCTGGTTTAAGCTGTAATTGATTAACTTTTTTATCGTATGTCAGTTTACGCAGCTCTTTAGCTTTTGAGATATACTGTTGAGCGCGAATGTTTGTTGCTTGTATCAGGTGTCGAACTTCCTGGTAATAAGCGTCCACATCGTATACAGGGTCAATTTTTTCTCCTGACAAATTTTCGAGCAATTCCGCTTTTCGTGCAAAAACTAATTCGAATGGAGTGTAGTTGTGATATGCGCTTTAATTTATTTATTGTGCACATTTTAAATATTTGGTCGTCTGATTTTAGCTTGACCTTATCAATACCATGATCGCTAGCCATTGATTCGAGCTTAGACAATATTGTCGCTAGAGACATATTGCCATTAGTGATCATAATTTTATTTTCGTAATTTTCGGCGTTGGATCGACCTTTTCTCCTCAAGATAGTTGGGCTTATTGTCGAATTTTACCATAGGTAGTTTAATTATACTGAAATTATCTAGGGTTTCTAGAATTTTAAGTTCTGGAATATGAACTTTTGGCTTTTCGATAATTTTTGTTTTTACTTTGTTATCTTTCCTTGACATTGATCTCGTTATTGCTAATACTTGTACGGACTTATTGGCTATTTCTTTTAATTCGTCTACGCTGATTCTGGACAAGGCGTCCGCTCCCACGTTGTCTTTCCCTTTGATGTAGTTTACTTCAAAGTCGAACTCTTCCAAATCGAGTCTCATTCTGGTCAATTTTGACGATGGATTTTTCATTGCAAATAGGTAAACAAGTGGTTTGTGGTCGGACTTGACTAGGAATGTCTTCCCGTATAAATAAGCTCTGAAATTATTTATTGCCCAATGTATAGCGGCTAGTTCTTTCTCTATTGTTGCCTTATTTACTTCACCTTTCGTAAATGATCTAGAGGCGTATGCAATTGGTAGATCTTCTCCCTTGAACTTCTGATATAGAACTGCTCCACATGCCTCTTTCGATGCGTCCGTAGTCAAAATGAATTCTTTACTAAAGTCGGGGTACTGTAGAAGTTTTGGGTCTATTAGAGCGGCTTTTAAAGTGTTAAATGCATTTTGGCACTCCTGTGACCAGCTAAATTGAACATTTTTCTTGGTAAGCATATTTAACGGCCTTGCAATGTGTGCAAAGTCGGGAATGAATCTACGATAGTAGTTACAGAATGCAATAAAACGTTTTGCTTCGTCGGCATTCTTCGGGGTTGGATATTTGTTTATTATATCGTATTTAGAGTCGTCTGGTAAGATGCATGCGCTTGTGATTTTGTGTCCTAAATATGTTACCTCGTTTCGAAAGAATGTACATTTTTCTGGATTTAATTTTGAGTTGTGTTTCCTGCATGTCTCAAAAACGCTTTTTAGATGTTTAAGGTGGTGGTTTTTCGAGCAACCTATTACTATGATGTCGTCCATATACAGAATAGCTTTTTCAGGTGTAATGCCTGCGAATGCGATATTCATCATTCTCTGAAAGCTATTAGGGCTAACTTTTAAACCGAATGGTAGTCTGGTGAATCTGAAAATTCCTGTATCCGTGCTGAAAGTAGTGACGTCTCTGGATTGTTCTTCCAGCGGAATCTGATGAAAACCTGCTTTCAGATCTAGGGTAGAGAAAAATTTGGCTCTTCCTAGTTGATCTAATATGTCGTCTATTCTAGGTAAAGGGAATTTATCAGCCACTAGTTTATTTTGATTTATAACCCGAAAATCTACGCAAAGTCTCCACGCTTTTTTGCCATTTGGTGATTTCTTCGGAACGAGTAATATCGGGCTGTTGTATTCCGCTGTTGATGGTTCAATAATTTTGTCTTGTAGCATTTTTTGCACTTGATTGTTTATTTCGTCTTTTAGAGCATGCGGTGTTCTATAGTTGTTGATGTACATAGGATTTTGGTCTGTCAATTTTAATTTTTGTTTATAGAAGTTATTTGCTGTTAATTTGTCCGTATTTAGAGCAAAAATGTCGGAAAATTCTTTACATAGAGCAATGGTTTCAGTTTTTGCTAAGTTTGGTATCTGCTTGTTTAATTCCTGTTGTAAAACTGATTCTCTATTTTCTATTGTCGTATTTATGTTGTAAATCTGACAGTTTTCTAAACTTTCTGTTTCTATGTCTTCGCTTTTTATTGTGACACAAATCTCACAAAAGGACTTTCTTCAGACACGATTGAGGATGCTATAAAAACTCCTGGGGACATTTCTTTGTTTAAAACCACTGAACTTGCTTTTAGGCGTTTCAGATTTTTTATTTTTCTTATTATTTCACATCTTGAAGGAATTGTGAGGATGTCTTCTGATGGGCCTGAATGGATGGGTAAGTTGACGAACCGATTTCCAATTTTTACGGTCATCGTCCAATTGACATAATCTAGGTGACATTGATTTTTTGCTATGAAATCTCTACCTAGGATTCCGTCTGCGGGAATAGGAAAGTTGTCGTTGACTACATAAAATTTGTGACTTACTTGATATTCTCCGAAGTAAAGTTTTGTTTTTGTAGTACCTATTGCCGCTGTCGCACCATCTGTGACTCCTTTTATTTTGCAGACTTCGGTTTTGTTTATTACTTGCAGTGGGTTTATTATCTTTCTTTTGAAAATCGATATATCTGCACCAGTGTCTATAAGAAGTACAATCTTGTCGTTTCCGGTCATCTCTGAGTTAATAGCTACAAAGTTCGAAAGTGTGAGGTCCAAATTAAAGATATTTACGACCCCCTTTCTGGACCTATCTGAGGGTCGTCGGTGTTTTCCGTGTTGTCTACTATTGCCAGCTGCCTTACGTATCTGCCGTTTCCTCTAGGCATATACTGCTGGTTTCCTTTGGCTCTATTCGCATAATGATTGGCTCTGCCTCTGCAGGTATGACCATTTCTGTTGTGATTCTGTTGTGTTGTCCAGTTATTGTCTTGTCCGGTCTGTGCGTTATTTGGACGATAATTACCTCGATAATTACCTTGATAATTACCTCTATTGCCTCTTCTAAATGGCATGGCGTTTCTGATTGGGTAAAGTGGTCTTGTGTATTGCACTGAGTTTGTTGGTGTCTCGTCGTTTATATTTAAGAACTTAGATAATGCCTCTTGGCAGTTGCTAAATGTTCCGGCTTCCATGACCAATTTAGCTTTTTCAGAGGTTGAATTCGTTATTAGGGACTTAACTGTTGCGTTTGTAGCGTAGGTTTCGGCTACTGCTACCGGGACGCATATTTACACATTCTCACATACGATGGCACCAGGGTTCTGAAAACGGTGAGCCTTTGTAAACAATAATTATGCTACAAAAGCTCACTAATCTCGGCACCTACGTAACTGGCTATCATAGGCACCAGGGTGCTGAAATCGGTTAGGTTTTGTGAGCGTACAAAAGCTCACTGATTTGGGCACCTGGAATACGCTGTTATATAATATTTCGCTTTTCGCATGGCCCTCCGCTCGCTTCGCTCGCTACGGGGGCTCAAGAAAAAGAAACTAACTAGGTGCTAACCCAAACTAACCCAAGACATACCCAAAAGCAAGAAAAAAAACTGTTTCGGAACTTAACCTAAAAAAAAAGCAACGGGGTTTGAAACCGGACCGTCCAGGTGAGACCCAGCCATCTAAACCTCTAGACTACGAGAGCTCTTACCGCAAATTGATTTCACCGTAAAGACATGGCGCGATTAGGTGCCCAAATCAGTGAGCTTTTGTAGTGCTACAAACGCTTACAAACTCTAACCGATTTCAGCACCCTGGTGCCGTTATATGTGAGGATGTGTAAATATGCTACCGGGACTCCTTCGTGGATGTATGCTATCTTTAGCTTTTGTGCCAGGTCTTCGATCTCTGTGGCAAACCTAGATTTATCTTTGTTGCTCTGTTTGAGGCCAAACAGTTTTGCACTGGTCATTTGTGAGCTTTCTACCCTAATTCCTGCTTTAAGTTTGTCTATTATTAAAGTTAGGGGGTCACTTGCTTCTACTAGTTCTCTGGCTTTCCCAATTAGTCTTGTCTTTATGTAGGCTACTGCATTGGCTTCGTGGTTTTCGACATTTACTTGTAGGAGTGTAAGGGCGTCAATGACGGTCTGTAATTTGTCGGGTGAGCCATCGAACTCTGCTGGGAAAAATTTGCTTGCTAAATTGAATAATTCAGCGTTTGTCATAGCCATTTAGCAATCTGTTTGCGTATCCACTTCTGATTCTGCTTCTTCTATGTCCTCTTCCAATACTTCAGGGTCAATATATTCTATATACGAGGTAGGAATCTTATATAGGGTCTTCAACACTTGATACGCTCTTATTACTTTGTCCCTTATTGAAGTGAAAAGTTTTTTAACTATAAGTACTTGCTCATCGCTTAGAGTTTTCTAAACTGAACGAACAACTTTGATGAATTTATTGTACAAGTTTAGTAAGTTATCATGAATTTCTGTTTTAATGCTTTTCGCTTTCGGAGTCTGTTTTTTAAGAATTCTATTTGATTCATTGTTAATAGCAATTTTTATGTCCTGTATCCCGGACAAGGTCTCTTCCCACTTTATATCGTTCATAAAATAAAATTACTAGTATTGCGGGGATACTATGATTTATGAGGTAAAATAGTTAAATAGGTAAAATACTGTGCAAAAATAAAATCAATAAAATCTATACGTAATATTACAGTCGTATGGATCCCCCAATAAATAGTCATAGTGTAATGGTATAACTATCATATGTGTAAAATAAATCGTAATAATAATCGTTATCGGAGATAATAATAGTGATAATACATTGATAAGAATAATATAGATTATACTAAGGATATGGTAAAACCTTGCTACTAAAAAAAATGGATCTCCTCTGCTAATATTAAATAGTAAAAACAAATAATACGCTGAATAAAAATGTAAAATCGTAAAATAAAATAGTTCACTATTCAATAGTCACGCAATTACGTAGATTTTTCCAAAAAATGTCTTACTACGTCCTGATGACCATACTTCGAGATAGCTGTCGCTTCACCCCCTTCCGGTACGCTGCTCTTAGTTTTAAGAATAGGACTGCCATAGCTGCTGCCACCAAAGCGTACATTGCTATTCTCATGTCCATCGGCATCCTGATTTCATCCTGCTCTACTATGAAGTTGGAGTTCACCACACCAGTATCGGTGACCTCCGCGTGCTTAGAGTTGGATTTGCCCATGTTACACCGGATTCACTGCGGCACACTAAAAACTTATGACACGCGTTGCGAAAGGCAGATTCGCCATGTAGAACTCCTTTTATACTATCGAATAAATACTCCAGGTAACTGTAGAGTTCTGTATTAACTTTAACTATAATACATCAGATGGTAAAGCTATATGATGTATGTTCTTATAATCTACGTACACGTAACAATATTACTTAGTCTTGTATTCTCTCTCTATATATCCTATATTGGTAAAGGTCGTCTAAACCTCGGGCTAGTTGGGATGTTTTAAAGATCTAATTTGTGAAATACCGAGTGTTTCTTCATACACTACACAGGTAAGCCAATTCTCTAGGTCTTTCAAAGTATTTTCTGTTTTTGTGAGCAACATTGGGTAGTCACAGCCTCTGTTTAACAATGCGGTATCATCTGCAAATAATAAACTTTACATTAAATCGATTGATGTCATTTTAATATCATTAATATAAATAAGGAACAACAAAGGTGCCGAAAGAGATCCCTGTGGCACACCATGTTCCACTGTCATATTGCCATTAAAGTAGGTGATCTGTTTGCGACCGCTCAGGTAGCTTTTAATTAAGTTTACGCTTGGCCCACTGACTCCCTAGTGAACCAATTTTTGGACCAAGATATTATAGGAAACACAGTCAAACGCCTTCAAAAGGCCACAGAACACAACATTCATATGGTCCCCCCTCTCAAAGGCAACATCTATGCTTCCGAACATTCTTAAAATTGCTTGAGTGGTTGATCTGCCCTCTCTAAAGCCAAATTGGCAGTCTGTAAACAGGTTTTCACTCTCAAAATAATTATATAATTGGTCTCTTAAAATTGACTCGTACACCTTTGATATAATTGGGATTAGGGCAATTGATCTAAAATTATTTGAATCATTTAGATCTCCCTTTTTAGGTATAGGTCTAATTTTAGATACCCTGAAGCATAGCGAATAAATGCTTTCTGTTACGCTTAAGTTTTATGGAATATTTTTTAAATATTTTAGTATGTCAGTGTTTATGTCATATGTCGCGCCTATTTTTATTTTTTAGGCTGTTGATTGCGTCTCTAACTTGGATTTCGCCTACTCCTTGTAATGAGAATGAAGAACCTATATTTTTATTCATTACATCAATGTATATGCTATGACTAATACTACTTTGTAGGGTTGAGATATGTAGAGATATATAGTTTTTAGCAATATTGACAATGTAAGCATTAAAATCTTCCGCATCTAATATTCGTTTGTCCCTCAGCTACCGCAGTCAGAGTACAATAATAATATCGTGCCGCAGTTATTGCCTGTTCCATTTTTTTATTCGGCGTCGGATTTTTCTCCAAATTATGAAAAAAACTCATGCAGTTTTTAAATATCACGCTGTCATGTAAAATTCTCAGCAATGTTGATGTTGTGATATTACATACGAAAATTTCATGAAAATAAATTGTAAAACCACAATCGCAATTCAATTGAGTAATTATCGTTTAATTTATAATTTAGGTGATTTCGCCATAGGTTGTAACATTTCGACGTTCAATTTTCCTTTATGAATAAAACAACTCACAATTCTCATTTAAAATTACATTGATTCTAGGGCTCAAATGCAATTAAGCTTTAACGGCAAAAACTCGTTTAAAATAAAAATAAATGGACAGATCTAAAAAAGTCTCGAAATGGGGCGCTCCATGTTTACAATCGTCGATGAATTTTTTGTTGCTTAAATATTCAAAGTGATTGCGTAAGTGTAGGCCTTCTGAAAAACTGTTTTGCGGCAACTTATTTATTTACATCATTTGTTATTAATGGTACCTGTATTTTGTTTTTATTGCGCGTAAAAGCTCCGAGAGAAATTTTTAAACAGAGCGTCACAATCAAAATGGTTACGTCTTGAGGGTTGAAAGTATTGCAAATGAATCTTTACTGAATTTGAAATTAGGTGAAAGCGGAATAAAACTGCGCTGCGGAGCAATAATACGCTTCCAATAAAAAGACCTTAGAGCCCGAAAAATGAGGCTAGATAACTCGTACATTATATCGTAGACGTGGCAACTATGCTAGAAAGGTTGTACCCGTAATAGGTGCATTCAGTGCTACGCAGTATTTTAGTGTAAGTTTCCTTGGTCTTTTTATAATTTTTAGCTGTCAGAAAATAAGAGAGGTAAGTTTCAATACTAAACATTTTATTGCTTCCCTTAGTAATGTTGCCTGTTTCTTATTTTATTCCCATAACATTATAGTTGAAGTTAGAAAACAAGGTCATTGTCGATATGGTGCAGGTGCGCGGTATTGGCCCACATAGATTTTAATGATAAGGTGCGCGGTATTGTCCCATGTTGATCATTTCAAAGGTAAAATATAGGTACCTACCTATTTTCATTTCCCATGGTAAGAAATTACAAAAGAAATACACAACGAAAAAGTTGGTCGATTGTATAATTCGAAAATGTCAGTTTTTTTTTGTGTGGAGGTGTAAAATACGTTTACGTAGACTTGTCACAAAGTACTATGGGACTCAGAGTCTCGGCTGGTTTAAGATCTCCACTACCCACTATACGTCACTCTCTCCTGCACCTCTCACTCCGGCACTGTTTCCTGGGAAATATTCCTCAGAGTGAGAGTGCTGTTGATCTGATCTTGATCTGTTGTTGTCTCTCTCTCTGTTTACTCTTGTTCTTCTCTTTCTTCCCTCACCTTTATCTCCACCATCCTCCCCATCATTTTTGTTATGATATTCCAATTTTGTTTATTCTGTAACATCGTCTCTATTAGGTTATCTTTTCTTAGGTTTGTGTTTGTCTCGATTTCGGTGTTTGTTCTTATTCTTGAAAATCTCTCACAGTAAAACAGCATGTGCTCGACGTCATCTACTTCTGCATCTCCGTACATACAAGCAGGTGATTGCTTTTTTTGCATTTGTATAGATAGCTCCCAAAAGCAGCCATGTCCTGTTGGAAATTGTGTCGTACTGTAAACTACCTGTCCGTATCTCCTGCTTACCCACTCCTTTATCTCCGGTATTAATTGTCTTGTCCATTTAGCTTTTTCGTTTGGTTGTCCCGCTGCCGCTTTCCAGTTTCTCTGCCATTTTTCCAATATTTTTTCTCTTTCTTCTAAAGCTATTTTTGATTTTGCTTGCTCTGATAGTTTTGTGCCCTGTTTCTCTTGTATATATTAGCTCGTACATCTGCTAGAAGAGTAATTGGTACTAGGCCAGCAATCACTAAGGCTGCGTCCAGGATCACCGTATGGTATGAGCTTATACACCTCAGAGCAAATTTTCTTTGGAAAGATAAAAGCTTATTTTGGTTTCTATTACTTTTTAATGATTCGTGCCATACTGGAGCTGCATACAAGGCAATGGATTGCATGGACATAGCCATGACCTTTCTTTTGAGACTGGATGGACCTCTTATATTTGGGAGAATTGCGTTTAGGGCTTTTGCTGTTTTATTTCCACTTTTTCTGCAACTGAATTTATATGCGAACTAAAAGTTAAACAGTAGTCCAATGTAACTCCCAAATATTTCATGGGGGAACTATGTCGTAGTCGTCCATCTTGAATCTGATTTCTCTTTGGTGTACGTAACTCCTTGAGAATACCACTGCCGATGTTTTTTCCGGTGTAACGCTTAGTCCGTTTCTGGCCATCCATTGACTGATCCTATGCAATGCCCTGTTGCCTGCATCGATGGTCTATTTCACTGTTGCCGCTCTGATTAATATTGCTAAATCATCAGCATAACATATGATCTCTATGAGAAGGTCAAAGAACTCCTGCATGACGCTGTCATACATTATATTCCAGAGGGAGGGTCCTAAGATGAATCCCTGTGGGACGCCCGCCCCTACGTCGCTTGTATTTTCTCTGGATAATTGTATTTTGCGGTTTTCAAAGTATGATATTATCATGTTGATCAGATAGTTATCAATACCACGTTTTTTTAGTGCTGTAACAATAATGTCCTATTTGGCCGTATTAAACGCATTTTTACGTCAATGCAGATGAGGCTCACGATCTTCTTGGGGACCCTGTTGTCCTTCCTTACAATTTTTTTGATAGGATCTATTGTGGATTTTCCTTTTGTAAATCCAAATGGATTTGGGTTAAGTCCACCGTTTCTTTCTATTTGTGTTTTGAGTCTCTCGTTTAAGATGGTTTCAAGTGTTTTCCCCAGAATGTCCACAAGGCATATGGGTCGGTAGGTTTTTTCGTTGTGTTCGTTTTTTTTTGTAGGTTTTTCCAGTAGGATTAGTTTAGCCTTTTTCCACTCGTCAGGAAAATAGCTCGCTCTAATACACTTTGTGTATAAAGAACAGAAAAAGTCCCTGTTTTCCGATATAAGCATCTTAGCATGTTCGGGTAGCATCATGTCCGGCCCAGGCGATTTCCTTAGTTTGATTCGTCCTACGGCGTGCATCAGTTCCGCATCTGTAACTGCAGGCGAAGTGGTTTCGCAATTTAGTTTCGCGATTTTTTCTGGGGGATTGGTAACAAAAAGTGTATTAAAGATTTCTTCTTCGGATAGTGCTATTTTAGGCGGTTGTTGTTTTATTTGTCCTTTTATTATTTGATAGGCTTGCCCGAATACGTCGTCTTCTAGTTTGTTGCAGAGTTCTTTCCATTGTTTTTTTTTGCTTTTTTAATTTTCTTTGTTAGTTCACGCCTGGCATCTTTGTATATAGATTGTAGAATATCTCTGTTTCTGTCGTCTTGTGTCTCTCTTAGAAAGTTTCTTCTTACTTCTCTGGTTTTTTGGATTTTTCTGCTGATTTCTTCGTCCCACCGGTATGGGAGTTAGTAATTTTCGTTTGTGCGAATCTTTTGCCAGATGTCCGGTATATTTTGTGTATTTTTTCTATTTGTTGTTTTATGTCCAGTTCAGAATTGTTTCTTTTTAGTTCTTCAAAGCCTTTTTTTAGCATGTCTGTGTCAATTTATGTAGGTCTGTTTTCTTTTTTTATTGCCAGTCTCGAAAAGTATGAAGCGATGGTCACTAAGGCTTTCTTCGTCTAGTACTCTCCAAGTTATCCCTGCTTTAAAAACATTTTCCGAAACGACAGTTAGGTCAATGTATGACGATCGAGTTGTTCGGGACAGAGTTGGGAGTTTTCCGTCGCTTAGAATTATTAATCCGTGGGACATTATGGTTGTGTGCAGCAGTTTTCCTCTGGCGTCGGTTCTAGTACCTCCCCATGACACATTTTTTGAGTTAAAGTCGCCGCACAAAATGATTCTATTTGATTTTTTTGTTAGTTTCTGTCCAATATTAAGGAAAAGTGTGTTTAGGAATTCTTCGAAAACTTGCATAGAGCAGTTTGGTGATATATAGGCAGAATAGATGAAGTTATTGCCTGTCTGTATGCATGTGAAGTTGTCAAGGCTTTCCTTCTTTGAAATTGGAGTTTCCTTTCTGCTTGCTTTTGTTATTTTTATTAGAGTGTTTGTGTCTGGTTCGTTTGATTTATAGGTGTACGGACCACTTACTTTCGAGCGCTTTTTATTCGGCTCCTGTATGCAGAGCATGTCGCAGTCTATCCTCTGGGCTATCGCTTCTGCCAGGTTTTCTGAGACAACCTTTCTTTGTGTGTTTGCGTGTAAGATTTTGATTGGTAGTAGGATCATTTTTGGGGTTATGCAGATGCTTAATCTCGATGTTTATCTTGATCTCGGTCCGCAAGTATGGTTTTATTTATGTTGCTCTCCATATGTCTTGCTTTTATCGCCCGGGATATGGCACTTTTGAACTCCGTGCATTCTCCAGAGTTTGTCCTATGTTCGTGGCACCACAGCGAGCAATATGGAGAATTCATGCATGTCTTTGCTAAATGACCCTCGTGTCCGCAATTTATACATAGATTCGTTCTATCCGGGCCATTGCACTCTTGTACTATGTGATTGAAGCACCAGCATCTGTGATACCGTGCAACTTCAATTTTTTCTTCGATGCTGCATCGGCTGATCCCTATCTGTATATATTTAGTCTCTAACAGTGGTTGCGACAGGTCCTTGTCTATGACTAGTGTCACCGCTAGCGTATTTCGCGCGTCGGGCCTTAGAGCGCTTATCCTGTATTGTTCTGCGTCCCTTATTTTTCCTGTTTTTTTTTTCAATGGCCTCTATAATTTCATGTAGGTCCGTTAGTTGGTGCATCCCTCTAATATCTAATATGCTCTTCTCTGTTGTTTTGTTTTTTATTATTTTAGTCTTGTCTGTATGTACGTTTTTTTCAATTATTTCTGTAAGGGATTTTACCGCTTCTTCGTTTTTATCAGCAATTAGTACTAAACCACCATTCTGGCCTTTGTGTACATTTCGTATTATCTTGGACTCGTTTTTGTTTTTTAGACCTTCTTTCAGCTCCTTGACTAAGTCCTCGTACTCCTTTCCAGCCTTTTGGACGACTATGGCGGTAGTTTAATTTTGTCGGCTTTTGTTTGTGGGGCCTTTTTTTAGGATAAGTCGCTTTCTGTATTTGTAAAGAGCACAACTGTTGATTCCGATCCATGAAAAATGGTTTCTATCATCTGTCTTAATCTTCTTAGCTCCATATTCTCTAACTTGTGTACAGCAATCCTTTTATCCGCCATGGTCTCGTTTTTCATTTCCTTAAATAGGTTCTAGAGATTCTCTTCTGTTCCTCCTCTGCAGATATTTATTATTTTTTGAGTATTTGTTTCCGTTTTCGTTTTTGTTGTTGTGGTGATCGTTTGTTTGTATACCTCTAAGACTTCTTCGCCCCTTTTGATTTCTGGATATCTCTCCTTAAATAATAGCTGTATACCTTTGTTCTTATCCCTGTCCTCTGGCTTTGTAATTACGACTTTTACTGTATCTTTTGGGGTCTTTAATGAATTTCCAACCTTTATTTTAGTATTTTTAAAGACTTCTTCTGTCCAGGTATTGTTCTGTGTTATTGCTTTCCTCCATTCTTCGTACGTCCCAATGTTTTCAATTTGTAGGGGTTCTTCTTTTGTTTTTCGTTCGTCCATACTATCGTTTGTGTTCAGAAGTCCGTGTTTGTTTTTGCACCTGCTAGGGCCCTCGTTATCTTTTC
>MU183596.1:54203-76145 GCA_016904865.1 Pissodes strobi | reverse complement strand
TGACTGATTGTTTTTAAAACATGTTTAGATAATACTCATAATATTTGCTCCTTCAATGTCAAGTATCAAGTTCAAACATTAGACTGAGTGTTCTTTTGTTATTATGCTTTCTAGTTTACAATATGAATGTCAATAATCAATTAAAACAACAAGAATACTTTCATATATCAATTAAAATTGTGTGCATCGTCAAAGAACTCAACAATTAAGTAGTATGCCTTACCAATCAATCAATCTCAATCTTCTTTTAAACAGTTTAAGGGTTGGGGAGTTCTTTATACTTTGGGGCAGATGATTAAAGATATTCATACTCTCATAAATCACAGAGTTTTTTGTGAGAGTGGTTGTAGGTTGGGGAAGATATAAGGTTTGATGGTTCCTGCCTGAGTACCGGGAATTTCTAACTGAGAATCTAGATTGGTATTTAAATATGATCGAACAGGTCTCAAGGATGAACAAGCATGGAAGGGTTAATACACTCTCCTGAACAAAAAGAGGGCGACAAGAAGATCGGGGATTGGCCTTACATAGGTGCCGATTTGCTCTTTTTTGGATGACAAATAGAGTTTGAATTGCGTAAGTACTTGTGTTTCCCCAGAAAGCAATGCCATACCGAAGATGTATTTCAAAGAGAGAATAATAAAACAACTTATCAATGTGTGGACCCAGCTCTTGGATAGTTAGTCTAACTGCAAAACAACTAGAGGATAGCCTTTTAGCTAGATGGTTGGTATGGGTATGGAACTTGAGATCTTTGTCTATGAAAATTCCCAAAAACTTACTGTCTGGCATAGTCTGAACCATATATTAATTTAGTCTGAGCAGGATTCAGCGTTAGAAAATTAGCATCACACCAGGTTTTCACACTCCGAAGGTCATCCAATATCATTTGGCGCAAAGAGATTGGGTCCTGAGCTTGCCAGCCACACTATAGTAGTGTCATCTGCAAAAATAGTAAAGTTGCCCTGAATTGGGAGATTGGCAAGATCATTTATGTACAAAAGAAATAGCACAGGTCCCAGAACTGAATCCTGTGACACTCCAAATTCAAGGAGCTCATAATTAGAGCAACCGGAAGCCAATGAGACACACTGATGCCGACCAAGCAGGAAAGAGGAGAACCAATCCAAAGAAATACCCCTAAAACCATAATGATCAAGTTTCCGCAGCAGAATACCAAGATCGACACAATCAAAAGCTTTTGACAGGTCCCAAAAAACTGCCGCAGAAACTCGTTCGTGTTGAAGTAATGTCTGTCTTGTACGTTGTGTGTTTTGCTGTTTATGGTGGTCTAAGTTAAGTCCGTACTTAAGTCTGTGCTGTGGATTGTATCGTATATCCACGATACCCGCGGTCGCTTCTGACTTCCTGATACCATACTCATAGAATTTGCATGAGATCCTATTAATATGTTGATCATGAAGTCAGTGTTGGCCATGTTATGTAATTCGGCTATCCGAACTCGGTCCAACAGTGTCAGTGAAAAAGCAGCCCGCAGGTATCTGTTTGGTATTGTCTGTATGTGTCTCATGTGTGTTTTAGCTACTGAGCACCAAACTGGGGCCCCGTATAGTAAAGTCGGTCTTATTATCGATTTGTATATCGTCAGTTTGTTTGTCGGGCTTAAATACGATCTCGCGCGGATTTAAGCTTTTCCGTGTTATTATGTTTAGGGTTAAACATGTTCCTGATCGCCGCAACGTGCTTGGCAAATAGGACTTTGCGGGCAAAGACTATCCCTAGGTATTTAACGGGGTCTATAGGGCTAACGGCCGTATTGCCTACCATGATTGGCATCATGTCTATATGGCGCTTATGCGTCAAGATACCCAGTTCAGCCTTTGCCGCGTTTAGGGTGATCTTCCAGTCCCTATAATAGGGAACAAGAAGGTTAAGGTGAAGTTCAAGTTTTCTTTTTACTACCTGCACATCTGATGACTGTGAATAGATCACCGTGTCATCAGCGTACGGGGCAAAAGAGGTTGCAGAATGAGACGAGAAGTCAGCTATATAATGACTGAATAATTGCGGTGACAATACTGTTCCCTGAGGCACGCCACACATGATGTGTCTTGGCGTTGAAGTATCGCTGTGAATACGAACTGCAAGGTACGACACAATGAGGGATGCTATATGTAGTGGCATGCCGTAAGAAGCAAAAAGCTTGTATATAAGCCAATTCTGCCATACCCTGTCAAATGCTTTCTCTATGTCGAGAAGTAACAATGCCATTGCTTTGCTTTCATTAAAGCCATTGAGCGTTTCTTGTGCGATTTTTGCTGCGAGCAAAGACGTACTATGACCGCAGCGAAAACCGAACTGGTCAGGGGGCAAAATCCGTAGACTTTCAACAACATTGTTCATTCTCGACATTATGAGCTTTTCAGTTACATTTCCTAGAGTGTCAAGGAGTGAAATCGGGCGATATGAGGATGTCAGACACGCATCCTTGCCCGGTTTAAGAAACAGAATTATCACCGGTTTCTTCCAGGAAAGCGGTAAGTGTTGTAAGCGTAAAATTGCATTTATGATGTGCATTAAATGGATGATGGCTTTATTCGGCATATTCTTTAAGAGAATATACGGAATGCCGTCGGGACCTGGGGCTTTGTTTCCGAGTAGGCTAGCAAGTACTCTCTTGATTTCACGAGGTGTGACAAGGAGTTTTTCTAGAACATCCGGGGCGATCGGGTACTTTGTGGCTTTGAAGCGCTCCACAATTTCATCTACATGTTCATGGAATGGCGTGGAATTAGGTGTCTCGCTGAAGACACCCCCCAGGTAATCCGCGAAGGCCTCCGCTTTCCCGATATTGTCAGTTATGGCATCACCTCGATGTTGAATTTCGGGGAATACTGCGGCGCCTCCGCGGACTCGCCTAGCGAGTCTCCACAGCGAGCCATCTTTTCTACTTATGGTATTAACATAAGCCATCCACTGTCCATTCCTGTATGCAGCGATTTGCACTTTGATCGCCCCAGTTAGCTCACTAACAAGAAGCCGGTCATTGGCTACACTAAAGTGTTGCCACCTACGCCGGTTACGATTTCGGAGAGGACGCAGGTCTAGGATGTGGTCTGGGAGTGTGTCAACAAACGGCCGTTTGTTGACTATAGGACATATTGCGTCTGTGACGCGTTGGATGTTTGTGACTAGAGCATGCACCTCGCTCTCAAGTTCCGGGATAGAGTCAATTTGTCTCGGAATGTCTGTTGCTTGGCTGAGTCTCGCTCGGTACTCCCTCCAATCGAGATTACGGAAAGAGTAGATGGTTTCCTGCACCTCCGGAAGTCTAGAATGCAGACTAATCTTGATTGGGAGACGGTCCATATATTACATGTGTCGAGCTCTTCGGAAAAGAACTGCATTGAGGCCTGCAGTATCTCAAATTTGTTCCCCCGACATGCTTCTAATAAATTAGCATAATCGTTAAGAGCTCGTGTTAGTTCTGAGAAGTTTACTAGACTATTAACCTTGTTTATAGCTAGTTGCAGGCTATTGATGTTACTTATTAGATTGTTTGGATCTAATTGTTGCGATTTAGAGGGTAGTCGAGGGTTAGTTATTACTGACATTATTTGCATTTTGGCCCATATTACTGTGACTAACCTGTTTATTTGTCGCATTTTGTGGTGGTTCTCGCCTACGTAGTTGCGGGAATTGCTGATGATACTCTCTCGCAGTCTCATTCAAGTTAGTATTCTTCCCTGCTTGCCACGCAGGGTTGGCTCGGGGTGGTGCTTGTTTGTATACTTGCTTCTTAGGGACATTGATTGATTGTGTTTGTTGCGCTTGCTGTGTTTTAAAAATATATACAGGGCATAAAGCACTTATTTACCTGTGCCCGCCGCCGCAGTTCGCACATTTCACTGTGTCGCTTTGGCACTCCGATATTTGATGTGCCCCGGCACATTTGGAGCAGGCCCACCTACGCTGGCAATAAGACATCGAGTGGCCGTGGTCGTGCCCCTGGCACCTTTTGCATTGCATCATATTTTTCGATGCACGTCGTTTTTCCCACGATATTCTTACGTGGGAGAGGAGTCTGCAGTCTTGATTAAGCTTCCTTAATGTGATTGAGGCCTCTAAGACGACTAAGTACAGCGGTACTCTCATCTTTTTAATTTCATAGGCCGCTTTGACGTTTAGGCCATGCTCCTCGGCTAATAATATGCGGATGTCTTCCGTTCTGAAGCCGCCGTGTCGAGCCCTCGCAAGACGAATGCATGAGTCTTCGACGATGCTTCTGCATATGAATGAAATTCGACATTCTCTCTTTCGAACAAGCGCTTCAGGTTGGCCCAGTCCTTACTCTGGGAACAGTATATAATAACGGAGTTACGCGTGTATTTCAACGAATAATCCACAACATGCATGTCTTGTAGAGTCTGCTTGATTACGCCGTGGTCTTGGGCGCCTCCCTTGATCACTATCGGTGGTGGCAAAGCCGGCTTTCTTTTAGGGGGCTCTTTAGGGTTAGTTTGGGTACGTCCAACTGGACGCTTCTAATGCCCTTTTTGAATGGTATTATTTTGTAGGGGAGCTTAAAAGTGTCTTTTTCCGCCGCATCTGGCAGAAGATGCATGGACTCAAGCTGCGCATTTCTGTATCTCTAGGCAGTTCATTCGATGCTTCGATTTTTTGCTGCATTTCTTTTGGTTGCTCTTTTTGCGATTTGTTCGGATTTACGTTCCCTAACTTTTGCTTTTTGATGTAGTTTGGGGACGTTTCCGTGTCTTCAGTGTGTTTTACGTTGTTTTTGATTGCTTTCTTGGTTCCGCAATCTATTCGAGGTTGTACGGTGGCCGGCCTTTTGAAAACCGCTTTATGATCCCGTGTTAAATGAGTTTTGACGGTATCAATTGCAATTTTGATGTCGAGATTCGAGCCTTTACTCGAGCTAATAAGTAGAGGTATTACCTCAAGGCAGCGGGAGCATTTTGGGTATTTCCCCACAGGTCTTGCTTCGAACCGAACCGAAACAAGAGTCTAGATAACGGCGATTTGCTTACCGTATTTGGTTCAGCGGAAACATCTTCATACCAGTTTCTGTTCAACTTCCAAGCGGGATTTACAGTGAGAAAATGTCGATTGTTTTTTTATCCTATCTCGCTTTTCTAGGATTTTTTTGTATAATCGAATGGGACATAAATCAGGAATGAGTTTATTCATTATTAGCCATTTCAATGAAGAGCGTGGTTTTTCCCATCCTTGTATATCTTAGTAATTACAGGGTCGTAAATAATCCTTCCTGTTTTTTCACCTACGTTATTTTATTCTTCTTTAAAGTATGAAATTAAGCACTTGTGACCTTCGCCACTACGCCGAGCTAACTCAAAAGCAATAACAAAAATATCTTCTTTTGTAATCCATCTGGGGTTTCTTCGTCACAACTGCGAACCATACTTTGAAATTCTTCGTACTTTAGAAAAACTGCACTTTCTTTCCTTTTCTCTGGATTTGGTTGTAGTTGTTTCCTCTTGGCATTTTTCGCATCTCTGGCAGATTTGAACTCAATGTCAGTAAAAGGGTTAAACATGATTTTGTATTCGGTGAAAAATTTCTCCATTTGTAATATTGCAGTTACGTTCCAAATGGTTTTAACTGTAAATGCATTGTACTCTTCGCCATTCTGTTGACGCATATTGAATGCCCAGTCCGTTAATATTTTTCCCAAAACGTTGATTTGTGTTTTTTATCCAATGCATATTTTTTCTCAGCACAAAAGTTCATAAATTGTGGTCACACGTATTGTCTGTTGTGTTTGGTGTTATTTTGGTTCGCTTTGCATCACATTTTTTTTTTGATATCCAGTAATGAATCACTACCGAAATGAGACATTTTTAATAATATATTTTCACATTGCTTTGACGTTATTTATAAATTGTTGTTGTCATCGTAAATTCACAATGGAATTACCATAGATACGTACGATGCAAATATCGCTGTGCTCTTTAGGTTGCTACAGTGCAATTATCGGAAGTAATTGCACAAGTGCATCAAAATTACCGATAATTTTGCATGAAAGCGTGTTGTCTAAAAACTGCATGAGTTCATTTTCATATTTTGGAGAAAGAGCCCGACACCAGAGGTGGAGGGCTCTTTTTCCAAAATATGAAAATGACCGAATGCAGTTTTTCTAAGACAACACGCTCGAATGCAAAATTATCTGGTTATTTTGATGCACGAGTGTAATTCGGGGGAATATTTCCCGAATAAGAACATGGCTTAAAAAAATACATTTTTATTCTTTTTTTATACAAAAACGTACATGTCACTGCAAACAAAGTAAAGAGACGAAAAACTATGATTTTTATAATCCCAAACGAGACATTTTTAATAATATATATTCACTTGACTTTGACGTTATTGATAAATTGTCGCTGTCATCGTAAGTTTACAATGGAATTACCATAGATACGTACGATGCAATTATCGCCGTGCTCTTTCGGTTTCTACAGTGCAATTATCGCTGTAATTTTCCGAGAATTGCACTCATCTAATGGGATTTTTTATACATGAGGGAAATATTCGCTATAATTGTCCAATAATTTCACTCCCTAATGGGATTTTTTATACATGAAGAAAATATTCCATTTAATTTCTCCAAAGGAATATGTGAGAATCGGAATGGCGAACGGGTTAATGGCTTTGAATAGGTGCTTCGAATTTAATTTCATGTTGAGTAGTAGTATTAAGGGTTTCTTATATTCTGTAGTTAGTTGCTTTTTTATTGTTGCATGGTCTATTCGTGTATCGTGCTGAAATTATAAATATTTGCATGTTTTATCCTACAGCATGTTATCTAGTAACTCGTTGTTAAAATTTTCTGCATCTATTTCGTCTGTTCATTTACCTCGTTCTATACGTAATGTTTTGCACTTACCAATTCCAAATCCCGTTCCAATATTATCTGTTGCTATTTTCTCCATAATTTTTAGTAGTACTCTCATCTGTGTCTATGTTAGTGTACTGTATATAGTTTGACGTCACCTATATAGAGAAGTTGGCTAATTTTGTTTTGATGTGTGATCTGAAAACCGTACTAAAACAGAATTTTTGCACTCGTCGCGCGTTTCGCTAACCATGTTAGCATCATCAGGAGATGATTAAAACAGATTTAATCATCTCCTGATGATGCTAACATGGTTAGCGAAACGCGCGTTGAGTGCAAAAATTATGTTTCGGTATTATGGATAAAACTCTGTTTTAGTGTATGTTGCCGAAGGTTCCAAACTCCAACGTAGTATCTGAATAACCGTATTTTGGGTTATTTAATGTATTGAAGAGTGGATTTAGGAAGAGGCAGAACTATAATGCGCTTATTGAGTCTTCTTGAAAAATTCCTATTTGAATTTTTATGGCGTCTTCGTATTTTTTTTTCTGTTGTTAAATGTATGTTTATTCTTCAAGTGTTCATGATGGTTGACAGAAAACTTCTTATAGTTGAATGTATTTTGTAAATTTGCGGTATATTCTTTAGTCATATATTGTATTCTACGTAACATATTCTTGGGTTTCTTTGTTGGGTTTTTATGTTTGTTTCATTATCACAGAGTCTATTATTAATTGTTCCTTGCTTCCTTAAGATCTTAAGAAAAATCCGAAAATACGAATAACAATGCGTAATTTCAGCTCCCGAGCTGAATATATAGAACTTCCATAGAAAAATACAATGCAAAATAATAAATACTTGACCTTTACAAAAAATAGACGATTCCTCGACTTGCAGACGGTCCAATGTGGTTGATTCAAGAACAACTAATGAATTCAGGAAGGCAATAACGAAATTTCTTTGAGAACCTTTGGTGTCGAAATTTAGAATATGAAACTGCTATACAACTCAAGAAAATCACACAGCTTACCTGTAGATTTTAGCCGATATTGAGATTAGTAAAGCTTTACTTATTCTAAACTGGTGTAATCGGTTAACCAACTAATCAGCAATATTCTCCACTACCATACGAAGTTAATTGATGTGAATGCCTCTATGAAACATTAAAAACTTAATATTTAAAACTACATTTTATTTGAACCTAGATGACGTGGCCATGGTTCGATAGAGTCTGACTCAACTTGACCTGTGCACCTTCGAGCTTTCCTGTCTTTCGTGTATGAGCACCTCTACCAGAAATAGTATCCTCCTTTGTTGCATCAACTGAAAAGACTCTTCTTTAGTTAAGCAACCACTAAAATAAGTGATTTGCGCGAAACAGGACAGTTAGAGGCAGCTACAAAATTGCAAATTTAATAAAAAGTTTCTTGCAAATCTGTATATATTAGCTTTAAACAACTATGCTATAAAATCAGTCATTTACTATTAACGCACGTGACTCTCGTTACTAAAGATGTTCACACGAGTAGAACCGAAAACAGGTATCAAGTCGAAATCTGGCAGCTACGGAAAGTCAGCTGTAAATGACTTATGTGACGTACTGCCACAGCTTACCAAACAATCAGCAATCCAACTCTACGAGCTGGAATGGTATGCGCATTCCCTCACGCAGGCCGCCATTTTGGGTTAAAACCTCTTAAATACGACAGTGTTAGCTCGTCGCTCGTGGTCGTGTCAGATGAGTTGTTTGTGTTAGCCAGTGTCGTAGTGACAGGTTATATATAATTTCTAGTTACAGTGATTAACAGTTGTGTACGTTCTTGAACAAGTTACTAAAAGAGTTTGCTGTTATTTTATATTATTTATTACTAGATGTTAAGCCTGTCTCTACCAGGCAATGTATATAAAATTCTTTGTTATACATTAACAAAGGATCATTTACAGAATCTATAATATTTCTCGGTAAACAATGTTGGCTGAGAAAACTTTTACCGAACCTTTTAGAAGCAAGTCTTGTTTTTCTTCGTATTCTTATTTTTATGTCGTTATGGGGCCTGATACTTGAAAATGCTACGTACATCTATCCGTGACTAAATACAGGCTTAGGTAGATATACGCCCACCTTACTTAAAGTCTGTCCCTAAGATGTATTTATTGTTATGGAAAATGCTAATCTAACAGGAAATTACGTTGGGGTTTGGAACCTTCGGCAACATGCACTAAAACAGAGTTTTATCCACAATACCGAAACAGAATTTTAGCACTCGACGCGCGTTTCGCTAACCATGTTAGCATCATCAGGAGATGATTAAAACTAAAATTAAAATCTATCTAACTCTCTTTTATACTACTGTTTGCTTAATCAAGCGGAACTAAAAAGAACCAATCCTGGAATCTGTAACAGGCTACGATTTCATATTATACAAAAACCTGGTTTCTGACGGAATGGCGAAGGATCAAAATAAAAATTTACGAGGTCATTGACTAAAATTGATCTATTTCTGGAGCGAAAATAATCAAACATCATATTATTTATTAAAATCCATTACAAAAATTAGATAATTACCACAATGGGGCTAGTATTGGAAAAGCATGGAACCCAACATTAAACTAGGTATTCTAAAGCAAATATTTCATATTTATGTCTTTATAATATATCAAATGCACATGCTTTCTTTTGAACGAATTAACTTTACACACACGATATATTGTTGCAGCTGGAACCACAAAGCTTCGTTGTATATTGGTATTTTCCTCTTGGTTTTGTCCTATTATGCTGTCTTTCTAAATGGAGAAAGAAACCCTTCTTCTAATCAGTTGGCTTGTTTTCATTATTTCAGTTCGATAATACACCTTGATGGCCATCCACTGTATTCGGCCTTGTTAATTATGGTTTTTAATTGCTGATTCGAAGTATTTTGGAATCAAGAATATATTTTCGCCTTTCTTGGAGGGTTGTGTCTAAAATAAAACAACAGTGATAGATTGTTTACAGATTAGCCGAGTAATTGGAGTTTGGACTATAATGCATGCCGAGTTATATTTTAAGGTTATTTAGGGATATCTAACACTGTAATTATAACTTACTTTTTGTACACTTGATGGTCATTCTGTGGTAATTTTCTCATTGATTTATATTTGATAATTTATTGTTTTGCTTAGGTGATTAGGGAATATTTTGGTTTTGGAAATGAAACATTGACGTTTGTTAGAAGTATGTCATGTCACTCCGGTTTTAAACCATAGACTACACGACCGGTGGAATGCGCATCGGATCCCTCCGTCGATATCGATTCGAGAACCACTCTAATTCGCGTTGCATTTATTGTAGGATTTAGCTATCATACGCTTGAATTTGCTGATTATATTGGATGGTATCAATGTTTAGCCTTCTACGCTTGCATATTGATGCAGTATTACACGAACTCTCCATTATTAAAGTTCGATAATATTTCAGCTCGGAGTAGATTCTACCGACGCGAACGAAATTGGTCTATGTTTCACATAGTCTGTGGAGGATAATTTTGGCGGTATAAGTGACAGCTTTCTGGACAAGCGCGTGGTCTTCACGGTCGACACGGTTACCAAGTTAATGCCTTATTTGGCAGAATGCTATTAGTGGCGCGTGTTGATTGTAATTTTTGACTGCCGCATAACGCGTGGGTTATATATTCCCACCAAGCATATAAAAGTAGATTCTAACTGATTTAAATCATTTCGAGAATGAGTCGCTTTAGTGCTTGTTTTGGCGAATCCGGTAGTATGACATCAGAACTTTCTAGTACTTTGTCACAAATAGGGACGCTTCTGGCAACATAGTATGTTGAGCCGGCGCGATGTTAATTCTGCTAGCCTCGTCATTTCGGAGCAAGCCAATTTAGTCTTTATGTGATCTTGAAGGAACCAGTAGGTTTCAGTGCCGAGCTCTCGAAATTGGGAATTTTCGTTGAGATACTGATATTTAGTGTGAAATATACAGTGCCCTAGTTAGGGGATTATTCAACGAAGCCCTTGAGCAGGATTGTGGTCGTCGATGGTTTCTCGTCTGATGGATGATTGTAGATGAAGGAAGATTTGTAGTTTCGACCACCTGCACCCACGTTTAGGGATTTGACTTTCGAGAGCTGCCACACACTTGAACCCCGTTTAACATCTAAAGGTATGTTGTTTGAGTAAATTTGATACAGATATTGTTTTGATCTGTTATTTGTTGAGGTTCCGTACCTGTTTCCTTCATATTTTGGCTTGATCACCGTGCTAATTTGCCCTATTTGTTTCAGGGGTTTCAATTCTTGGATTTTCAATTCTTGGATTTTCCTGTTCCTGTTTTCTGTTTCTGTTTTTCCGGCTTTTTGGAATTTTACTTTTGGATTATTGGTTCCATTGTCCTCTTACGATCCGGTTTCCTACCTGGGTTTCGAGACTGCATACTGAGACTCCTCTGACAACACGTGGTTCCGGAGTAACCGTCAATTGACTGCGTGTCTCGCTGTCTGATTCAAGCCTCAACGCATACGGAGTGTGTCTTCTCGACCTTGACGCTCCAGTGATTCGACGAACACCTGGATCCTGGATGAACTCACTGTTGGCTTGATAACGTATCAGATAAGTCTTAATTTAGGATTTTATATAGTGTATTTTGGGACTTTTATTTTATTTCATTTTATTATTGTGTTTTATTTGATTGGTGATTTAGGGCGAATTAAATTAAATTTTCGGATGAATTTGCTTAATGAAAGTATTGATGGTATGACTTGATTTAAAATATAGTTACCTTCAAGTTATTTGGGAGTAACGAATTATTCTCAATAGTTAGCATATGTATACTGGATTATCCAGCTAATCCGGATAGTTTTGGCGTGTTATTAATTCATTTCAGCGTGTCTTGTTCGCGTGTTTTACTTTTTTTCAGCGTCGTATAATATAAATATTTTTGAACTGTTCGCATATAAGCATAGCGTATCGACGCGTAATCATCTAGATTTACCTCTGGTACGGTTACTATTTAATAGGTGGATAGTTTACTTACATGAATCTAGTACATTTGAAATAGCACGTTAACTTCTTGCTTTTTGATTAGAGTTATTTAGAGTGTCGAAGTAGAAGAAGTTATCATATTTTTGTACCGTATAGGTTTTAGCACCAATCAAGGGCATGTAAACGACACGTGATCACGTATTCGTATTTATAGGGCGCCGTAGTTATAACATAAAGTACTATTTAACATTAAACCGTTACTTTTCATATTCCATCTTTAGCAAACATTTATATATTAATTGTCATAGCTACATATACAAGAAATTCTTCTTGTAGCAATTATTTTTCTTATTTAATTCAAAAGTATAGTCACCAATACGGAATATACACTTGTTATTTTTGTTTAATTGGGGGTGCTATTTCTTTTTGTTTCCCCTTCCAAGTTTTTCAATAGGTTACAGCGGGGAGGAGAGCAATTCGTGGTTATTGGTCGAATCTCACTGAAGATCCAGCATCAGGGCATGGCGATAAGTTAACCGCGTGGCGCTCAGGCATTATAACTCACCACGACCCTACTCCACTGTCTAAAAGCTGGGGGCCGCCATTGTTCCTGCACTAAAGGCTGTACCACCGATTGTGAACTTGGAGATTTTTGTGAAGTTGGAGATTATTGTAAACTTGTATATTTATGTAAATTAGGTTTGTATTTGTTTGGTAACTGAGCGTTACAAATCCCACTAGTAACGCTTGATCAACCAATACAATGGACTATAGGGAATAGGCCCTCTATCTCTATTTAAACTATTCTTACATTTAATAATTTCCATACTTTCATATGCGTCTAATAATCTCCTATCAGTTATATTATGAATTAATTTTAAATTTTTAATTGTTATTCTATGATTATTATCAAAAGCATGCTCGGCAACACTTGATTTTTCTGTTCTACCATACTTTAAATGAGCGATATGTTCTTTGAATCTCGTTTGTATAGATCGTCTAGTTTGCCCAACATATTTTTGGTGACAATCCATACATCCAATTTCATATATTCCACTTCTTTCTAATATTTCAATTTTGTCCTTTGGACTACCTAATAATTTCTAAATGTTAAACTGAGACTGGTATACTAATTTTAAACCTACTTCCTTAAAAACTTTTTGGAGTCCTCTAGTATACTGAGGATTATACGGTATCGAAACATATTTTGTATTTTCATCCTGATTAACGAAAGAAGTGGCATCACGAATGGTCTTTCTAAACAAATGCCTATTAATTAGTTTATTTATTAAGTTAGTATTAAATCCATTGACTTTCGCTATATTCCTAATTGTTTCCTTTTCATTATTAAATCTTTCTCTGCTAAGAGGAAAGTTAACCAAACGGTGTACTAAAAAATGAAAGCTGGTCATTTTATGTTGGTCGCAGTGGAAGGAGTCATTAGGAATATATCGGTTAGTGGTAGTATTTTTTCTGCAAATATCAAATTCTAGTGTGATATTATCGTTCCTAATCACTAAAGTATCCAAAAATGGTAGCTTGCCATTATTCTCGACTTCATAAGTAAATTTAATGGGGGGGGGGGAAGCGGTTGTTTAGTTTTGTTACAAAATCTTCAATATTAGCGGTTTTTGTGTCGGAAATCGCGAAAATGTCATCCACATTGTACTATACCCTTGGAAAATATTCGAACTCCTGGCTGATTTCATTTTCAAATTTACGCATGAAAAGATTAGCTAAAAACGGCGATAAACAGTTGCCCATTGCCGTGCCTTCAAGTTGTTGATGCTAACATGGTCAGCGAAACGCGCGTCGAGTGCTAAAATTCTGTTTCGGTATTGTGGATAAAACTCTGTTTTAGTAACAGGAAATTGTCGTCTTCGTAATAGAAATGGCAAATCTGGTTGTACAGGAGCTAAGTCTATTCTTGGTATAAATGCAGGGTTTCCAGTTGAGGTGCCTGTTAGGATCGTTGCACAGATAAGATTTTGTAATAAATAGTTTGGTTACTTCTAATCGGGTGCTGTTACATAATCCCCTTCGGGTATTTAAATTCCTTAGAAGCATAATAATTGCACCCACTTTGAGATTTAATCTATGTGGTGGCATTCCGGAAGGTGACAGGCTATTTAAAAACTCAATTGGATAATTTTAATTTTCTGAGATATCATCGCGTTTTACTGAGACAATACTTAAAAAGGTAAATTTTTCTCCTTTCAAAATATTTAAAACTTGCTCATTAATCTGTGTTACATGGTCATTTCTAGGACAGAATGGCTGAGTTAGAGTATGTTGCAACATTAAGCGGCTGCAATCTTTGACCAAATATTTATTCTACAATAGATTTGTTGGCTAGCATTGTATGTGGGATTTCAAATGTCTTCCCCAAGACAGCTATCATTAGTTAATTGACCATTTCCCATTTTCAATAGCCCAAAACTATACGAATTGTATACAGATCGTACATTTGTACTCAACTGCAAAATTTTAAATTCCGACCACAGATGGCAATATTTCAGTGATGTTTGTATAATTGCTGATCTATGTGCGTGGTGCATAACTGGTAGACACTGACGAAAATCGCTTTTCGGGCTGCGCATTCGCCATTTTATCGGCAATGGTAAAAACAATTTTGTTTTTTTATTTTTACTCTTTTATTAAATCAAAAATAAAAAATCCGGCGACGACAGTTTTTAGAATAGCATCTTAGCTATCTTTCTATAAAAAGAACGATTTTCTAGAGCAACCCACGACTTCAATAGAGACGACACAGACATATAAACCTTAGCATTTTACGTTTGTGCCGCTAAAAACTGTAGTGCGAAAAGTTATACATCTAACAAAAAAACAAGTTTTTTCTACAGCCGCGCGCAAAATAATTAATTACTAAATTGAAATGAAATCGCAAAATCGACGAATGCCGCGGATCTTTATTTTGCGCTCTAGCGCGAACATGGAAAAGGAAATTCTCACTTTTTCCGTCGAGTGTGCTATGAATGGTCATGGAAACCGAAGATAAATAAATGACAGTCGTGCATTTGTTACAGTATGTTGCTGGCAGTCTTGTTCTAAAATATGCCCGAAGCCCGAACATATTATGTCAAAACTGACAGTCATTTGCAAATTTCAGAATAAGCATAGAGAAAAATGTGCATTTAATTTTTAAAAATGAGGCTGTAGAAAAAGTTCTGTGTGTTTTTCGAGCGCAAAGTAAGATTGCCGTTTTCGAAAGATTACTGCGCTCCGTTACGCGTCGCGCAGTAACATTCTTTCTCAAGCGGCAATCCGTTTGCGCTCTAAATACACAAATAACTATTTTAGATTTCCTAAAGATGCCATTAGGTAAGTTTTTTGACAAGTACCTTAAAAATTATGGATTTTTGTAGCCTAGAATTATTTTTTCATTAATGTAAGTATAGCTGTTTTTACGGGCATGTAAGTAACTTTAAATATAATACTCCTTACTATGATATTGTTTATCCTAATATGAAGATTATGTTACAAATTACCTTAAACAAATTAATTGTTTCAATAGTTATTTGATTTGTGTTTTTAGAGCGTAAAATAACGGAATGCCGCTTGAGAAAGAATGTTATCGCGCGACGAGTAAAGGAGCGGGATAACGTTTCGAAAATGGCAATCTTACTTTGCGCTCGAAAAATACACAGTACTTTTCCTACATCCCCACTTTTAAAAATTAAGTGCACATTTTTCTCTATACTTATTCTCAAATTTGCAAATGACTGTCATTGTCGCATATTATATTCGGGTATATTTAGAGCAGGAGTGCAGCAACAACTGTAACAAACGCACGACTGTCATGTATTTACTTTTGGTTGCCATGACTATTCATAGCATACTCGACGGACAAAGTGAGAATTATCTTTTCCATGTAGAGCGTAGAATAATAATGCCGCGGCAGCATTTTATGATACTTTACAATCATACACCACTATGCTATTTTAGCCGCTTCTGATTTGTGGGTTAACGTCACTTCAGTTTATCTACTGTCCAGTTAGTTTGTTCCTCTAGGTCTAGCTAGTCTAGTGGTCAGATTCTGTGTTTGGAATTTAGACGTCCCGCGTTCAATTCCCGTCGGGGGCAAGACTGGTTTTGTTTATTTTTTTAAGGATATGTTTGTCTCTTTTTGTAAATTTGAGTAAGTTTCAGTTAGTCTTGTCTGGTTGCGCCTTGGAGGCATATTCGGATTTAACAGGCAAGATGTCCGTACGGCTATACCGAACACTTCTTTATATGTCGTCACTGTTACATAGAATCAACAAATGTCTTGAATTATTTAAATACTTCATGCATGGCCCTCGCTTCGCTCGCTACGGGGTCTCAACAAACAGAAACAAAAGTGCTAACCAAAACTAACCCAAAATATGAAAAGCCTGCACATTTACATTACATTCGCGCTATAAAATTTGCGATCTCGTACGTCCGATACGAATGGACATCTTGCCTGTTACATCCGAATATGCGCCCCGGAGCGCCATTCGGCATTCGTCAATTTTGCGGTTTCATTTGAATTTAGTAATTAGTTATTTTGCGCACGGCTGTAGAAAAAACCAATTATTGTACTGGGTGCCCCGTTTGAAAGGGGCCTGTACCTTATCTTGAAAATTACGGGGTTTGCAAAAAAAAATAGATACAAAAGTTGTTCATAGTAAAATGATCTTTATTTTTTTTATATTTTTTAAACGTCACTGTTTTATATACAGGGTGGTCAACCAAAGTTACATATTTTTCAATGAAACACCCTATATTTTATTACATTTTTGAAGTCTATTTAAAATTCTAAGCATATTTGATGTATGATGTTATACCTCTAGAGTTAGTACTTTCACAACTATAAACAGTTGAAAATCGGTAATTTGGCTACTTTTCACCCTGGTAGCAAGAAGACCATCAAATATGTAGTAAAATGAATTCCACATTCCTATCTTAACTTTTCAAGAGCTTAACGGTTAAATAGATGCGAGAAAATCCACATATGTCAAACGTGTATGACATATTTAAAAGCACATCAAGATTTGGATGACACCTCCCTTTATATACTTTTTGTGCATATGCAAATGCTTCCAAATATATATACGGAAATCTGAAGAATCCCCACGATGACTTTGTTGCTTTTACAGCAAAAATTGAATCTATTTTTCAAAAAAAATTTGAACGATTCGTTGTTGCCAAATATTTGCCAAAAGTTATTAAGTATTTCTCAAACAGCTCAATTTAGCCACGCTTGTTCCGAGTTCCCCAAGAATTTTGTTATTCAATTAAACATACGAGTTAGAATATATTATACTTTAGAAGATATTAACAAAAACTTTAAAAGTAATAATAAAAATAAGCCTATTATATGGAAAACTCAGTAATTATACTTTTTTACTTTTAAATAGATAAATATTTGAAAACAAACTTACTTTATACCTAAAATAGTTATTTTTCTAAAATAAATAATTTATTCTCTGATTTCTGTGGTTTATTTTTCCTCTCTTCCCGCTTAAGACAATATCTTACATAAAAAAGTAAGTATATGTACCTATATTTAAAACAAAAAAAATGATATTTATTTTTTCTTTCAGCGAGATTGTAGGTACATAAATATACAAATTAAAATTAACTAAAACCGTTGATTGAATCCAATCAACGATAAAACTAAAAAGTAAGATATGAAACTCCAATCCTATTTATTTAACATTGAATATTTCTTACCCCGGCCCTGTGTTTTAACCCGAAATGGCGTCGCCGTCGGTGACATCAGATTTTTATTTTCACTTAGATGAAAGGCGCCGAAGAGAGTCGGTTAGCTGATTGTTTGGTAAGCTGTGGTACTGCTATGATGGCTACTGATGGATTGGTGATGTGCATCCTGGCACATTAAAAAAAATCAGAGACAGAACCCTTGGGGAATAACCAAAAATGAAACCCGAGAATGCCTCAAGCAACCGACGAAGTATCTAATCAATTTTGGCCATAAACAGACTTAATTTGGGGTGACTAAAAGGTCTTTGATAAACAATATAGACCCGACAAGCCAGGTAAACAACAGCGTTTTGCAAAAGCAAACATAGGTAATCAACTACGCTAAACTTAATTAATTTGATACATAAATAAGGCGAGTAATAATTAATTGAACCTTGGACCAGTCATCATGGCAAACTCAATTTATAACCAATAACAAATATAACATATTTCACGTTTTAGCAGCATGAAAAGCTGAAACTTTATTATAATCGATACATTAGAGGCAACCATACAAAGTTGAAAATCAAAATCGAATACAAATTTTGTGGAAAGAACATTTGAATATTATTTAGTCGCATGTATTGAAATGAAATTTATACTTTAAACGTTTCTGAGATAGAGGAAAACGTGGAAGATCTAAATTTGCACCTGAATTACTATCACTTTTATGGGATGCCCCTGTATTCATTTAAAAATTCAATACTCCAACATCATCTTCTTTGACGGTAGTATCTCTATTAGCTACCAATTTTTTAACTGGAGCCTTTATTTCTTCAATCGTGTTTAGCTCTGTGTGGTGTGGTAATCCGGAGACATGATGGCCGTGTACCTCTAACATTTTATACATATTGTATTTCGTTGAAAGTCGATATTTTTTATTTGATTGTGTAATTCTGGGATTGTTACTTTTGGTCTGCAGTTACACTTTTTGATTTAGCTATCTAATAATTTAGTTTTTTTTTTGCTTCCCAATGTTAAGTTTTTTTCGAAAGTAGCACTATGCAATGAAGTATCATCAATGATGGCAAGTTCGGCAATAATTTTTACTTATGCGCCCATATCATATCTTCATTATAGTCGCCCATTTTAGTGTGAATAAAAAATATTATGCTTTATAAAATTATATATTAATATATCATTTAAAACTTTTAGATAGATAAAAAAATTGGGTTCTTGAATGTTAGCGTAGCCGATGTCTACCAGCATAATTACAGCTTCCCAATTGTATTGCGTATTATTTATTGATATATAATGGATTTTATCATAAGTAACCCGAAACTAATCAACTCGATTTTACCCTCAGCACTAAGTATTATCAGCCATTGCCTTTTTGATATGGGCTTCTTAATTCCTTTAGATTTTTTGAGTGTGGCTACTGTGTCATTCATTTCGGTATTCAGCAAGCTTTTTAAATATTGATTTTTTTCAAATGAAGCCTTTTCGTCAGAACTTTACGATTCTTGTTTTCATTTACACATATTAAAATTGTAATGGGATATAGTTATTCGACAAACACTTACTAATTTTCCAACTAGAAATAATTAGGATTACATATCAGATATCAACTGGTTTCGGGAAATGGGCAAACAGGCCGCAATCAATGACAAAAGCTGCTTCTTTGCCTAATAGTTTAGCCACATCCGAACCGTATGTACGATTGTTGCCTGGAAAACCCTTTTAAATGGGTTAGCAATATAAACTAAATAAGTTGTTACCTACCCTTAAAGATGAGGCCAGCGCAAGATGTACGCTAGTGCTCGTCAGCGTGAGAGTGGGTCAGTTATTTACTTTTGACTAGGGCGCCACCAGCTTGATATAACTAAATCCGCAGATCCAAACTAGAAGATCCTCAGTCTTAAGAATCCTTAAGGGCAATTCAAAATCAAATGACTATTAACTACACTTGTTTGGTTAAGGTATTTCAGAGCAAATAAGCGACGGTACGTTCAAGGAGGTTTCAGTTTATTGGGCGCTCGTTAGGTTTGACGTTAACGCGTTGTCATATTTCTTTCAATAAACAGAATGATATAAATACAAAAAAAAATGTAAAAGCTTAATTGGAAACAAATAATAATAAGGTATATATGCTCACAATTATAGAAGTAGTTCAGTTGTGTATACATACAGCCTGTAGTTTTAATTAAGTTGAATTATAACGGAAGTAAAATAGATAAAAGAATGATCGAACAATTGTTAGGCACATTTAGCTATAGCGGAAGCAACAATGTAATACACCAAATGATTACGAAAGATCAAAATTTCAAGAAATTAATTATAAACGCAATATGCATAAGATATCTATGGTTTCATCATACTAGCAATAAGAGCCATCAGGATAATACTACTACTAAATCTTGTGCGCGTTTAGCATGGTATACGTGTCGCAGTTGTATATAAATAGACCTTAATGATTCAGTTTATGAAATACCGTTATGTAAAATTATTATAACCAGATAGTCAATAAGCCAGAACGACAATGCTAATCTTTTACCACAATATAAATCAAATTGTAAGAATAAGGAAATATAATATAAAAAAACTATAAGAATTAATTGAATCACACTAGTAAATAGTATCTCTACTGATTTAAATTAGCATCGGTAAGCTAAGTTTACACCTAAACAATTCAAAAAATAATTATATCAATACCACGCAGAAAGAAGTAAAACACGCAATCTAATACCACGCTCAAAATACTAATAACACGCCAATAACATTATGTAGAAAGATCAGAAGCGTAACCTAAACTTATCTTTTCTGGTCTCCTTCGATATCACCTCCAGCCTTCTGCGCGTAGGCTGCTTCTAAGCGCCTTGGGACCCATAAACTCTCAGTGGCAAGGTAATGCTCACCTGGACAGTCAGTAACTCCGGCTGTAGCCGATACCAAAAGAACAATCAACCGTACTGCTACTTGGTTAGCTACTTAATCTCGCTCCAAATAAAACTCGCTCCAAATAAAACTTGCTCCAAATAAAAACTCGGTCCAAATAAAACTCGCTTCAAATAAAAAACTTGCTCCAAATAAAAAAAAACTAAAAGAGAAGAAGCTCTAAGTAAGCACCCTCCCTCTGCAATTTTAGACAGCCTCCTCTTTTAGAACACTCTTCACACAAAGAGTATTTAAAAATAATAATAAGACTTCCCATAGCAATCTTGACAAAATAGCGAAGGCTATAAATATAGCTAATACCATATCAACATATAGGTGATTGACATCATAAAAAGCCCTAAGGAAAACTGAACAATATCAGCTGTTTTACTTTAATTTGCTCTTTTAACAATTAAACCCCTAGGCAAGAACCGACCTTGCGCATTTATGCAATTGATATTAAGTCATTCACTGAGCTGATGTAATACTTTAACAGTTCTCGTAAGCAAAATTCAAAGTAGAACGAAATTTATTAAAAATTGTATACAACCAGTATTCATACTATATCCTATTATACAATACGAGTTCCCATAAAGACAAATGAATCAACTATGAGTGATCGACTGCAACAATAACCGAGGACGGTATCATGAATCACTATTCAATACGCTTCATTTCTTCTGAGTATTACTTCTTGTAAAAGTAATAAATATAATAAAGTTATGTTATGCCTGTTCCAGGCTCAAGTTATCTTAAGTTCGATGATATTGCATGATATAATAAGTGCATGAATTATGATTATGATTCAAAAATAACACTTTATATATGGCAGTATTGTGCAGTACATTCAATCCCCTCTGAGAACCGTTAGAAAACTATAATATAGTGATTTACCCCATGAGTAAAGAAATCCCCCTGTACAGGAAATAAATGAGTATGTACAAAATGTAAGATATATATTTTAGCGTTAGAGATAGATTATACGCTTATTTTAATTTACTCGTGAATTTGAAATACTTTCAGTTTTGGCAGGGCCGAACATCAGGAGAGAGTTAAAGATTTATTCTTGAAAATCTAAATTACAAAAGTAAACGAAATATACGATATCAGCATAAATATTAAATAAGCAGAGCTCTCTACCTAGGGTTGTGTAACTAAACGCGGACCGAAGAATACTAAATTTTATTTTTACGTTAAGACCCAAGATAGGCTTGCTTGGCGACGTACTCGCCGGTGTGTACTTTCCCAGTAAAAAATAATGACCATCGAGTGGTTCTTGAAATATAACAGCTGGCTTGAATTCTAAAGAATCCCAGGAAGGAAACCTTAATAAAAATATAAATAAAAAGGACCAAAGAGAATTGGGCCCGATATTATGGTAAAAACCCACGGCTGGTTTATGGGGGCACTAGGTAGAAAACTCTGCGGTAACAAAATATGGTCAACTATCTTATAAAAGTAAATTCGAAATGCTTAAATAAAAGCTTGATAAATAATACATATATATA
>MU183596.1:0-43672 GCA_016904865.1 Pissodes strobi | reverse complement strand
CCCCCCCCCCCCCGGTAAAAATTATCTGTAATTCGCGGGGGGTGTGGTGCTAGCTCTGTAAGTTGGGTGCTAGGTGTAACGTACTTGGTGCTAAAATTTTAATTCAATACCATAACGGGGAAGCAAATGTTACATTAGCCCCCCCCCCCCGGTAAAACTGTCCTAAAACTCGAGAAGTGGGGTGGTGCTTGCTTTGTAACTTGGGTGCTAGATAGTGCTGTGCTAGGTGTATAGTATACAATGCTAAAGTTTTAAGGGAAATATACAAACGGGGGGGGCCCGGGTTACGTTAGCCCCCCCCCCCCCCCTTCCGGCAAAAATGCTCTGTAATTCACTGGGGGATGTGGTGCTAGCTCTATAAGTTTGGTGCTAGGTGGGTGCAATAGGGTGCTAAAAAACTAAAGCTATTTGACAACCGGGGGGGGGGGCACTGTAACGGACCCAGTTACATGTTGACTAGGCAGATTATTGAACCCGGACCGTACCAAGTCGCATGTTATCTGTCGATTTTACAAAGTACAACATACATGCGCCCATAAGTATTTTCAATACTAAAAAATCTTTCATTTTAGCCAGAATTATACAGGGCATTCCATTAAAAGAACAGTACTTTCTGTCGCCCCTCGTATATTTGCAAAATTACCGAAAACTAGAATACATATTTGGAAAGGAAAAAATTTCGATTATATCCCGATTCAATTTAAAAAATTAGTTAGAAATAGAAACAAGAGTTTTCATGTGTTGTTGATTCGTATTCATATCGCACAGTATCTGCGAAAAGTAATTAATTGAGAGCCTAAAGATTTACATATTATTAGGCATAAATTCATTTATGATGCCACAGATAATTTGGTTCGAACCTTCATTAATCTGATGCCACAGTTAATAGGAAACTTGTAATTTTTACACAAGATGTCACAGTTAATGGAATTATTGAAGTACTCAATAATGGTGCCACAAATAATAAAGCTTAATAAGCATGATGCTACTATTAATGGAGCACTATTCGTTTTTACACAAGATGCCAGAGTTAGTTGTAAAATAGGCCAAATTATACACGAATATAATAATATAATAAGATAATAATATTTGTGTACCGGGTGACTTTGTATTAACTAGCACTCTCCCTCGTAACTTTTTGACTTTTTATCATAGGGAAAAAAAATAAAAAAATAAAAGAACTGACATACTCGTATTTTCCCCATTACAAATCTGTATTCTAGTTTCTGGTAATTTTGCATATATCCGGGGAGCGACAAAAAGTATATGTTTTTTTAATGGAATGCCCTCTATATTTCTGGCTAAAATAAAATATTTTTTTTCTGATTTCAAATATACCATAAAAGTTGACATTTGGTTTAGCCGTTTTTACGATAGTTAATTTTATAGTTGCCTTGAATTTACATTATCTTGATATACGCTGCTATGATTACTGCATATAAATCAACAACTTTTTGAACTGTGGCTCATCCCGCTCCTGGCAACGCCTGTCAGAGAGTCACGATAGACCGCAAGAGTGCACCAATCCGTCGTACAACTGGAAACACCTAGAACATCGCTTTACAAGAACTCCTTTGTCTGGGGCACTGTATTACTGGACATTTATTTCCCTCTAATTACAACCTACAACTATTTCAGAACCGTGTTAATCGGCATCTTCGCACACACACCGCTCGTCGAGCACCATAGGATCTCCCTTTAGTGTGTGTGTCACTGCTATAAAAAAAACGCTCAAGTTTTCTGGAGCTGGTGATGATCGACGAATCGTCGCTGGTCGTTCTTTAGAATAGAAAGAAAGAATGACCCTCGTTAGGATGGAAAATAGCCACTGCGGGGCGTTGCTGGGAGCTCAGCGGTATGATCGAAAATTCCACTGCTGGGCCGCGTGCTTGGTTCGGATTGCACGTTGGACAGTCTCGTCGGAAGTACCCAGGGCGCTGGCAATCGTTAGGCTTTACGATATTATTCTTGGTGGGGTGTATAGGAAGTGCGATGTTCTCCTTGACTTCGCTTGGTAAGGTGGCGGCTCTTTTTCGGCATACTGAAATATCATGCCCCATATTCCGGCAAAACTGAAAACGTTTTTTGATTGGTGGTTCGTAGTTTGAGTTAGCTGAGCGGGTGGTGTCTGGGTTCATCCTCATAAGCCGTGTGCTTTCCAGCAATTCGGCAAACGAGTTGATGTCCCCTCTCGGTACTTTATCTTGGATAAATACAGAGAATGAGGTCGTATATCATATCGAGCTGTATGTGCTCTTCGGTGCGGTGGATTCAATTGAGCTTTTACTGCCCTCTTTTCAGCAGCAAATTATGGGGGTGCCTCATTGAGAAAACGTCTGATATACCTTATAAGTGGACGGGCGCGGTGCAAACTCGACCCTAATCAGTGTTTTGGCCTGTTCCGGAGTTGCCGCAGATGCCTTTACACCTGTCCACCAGGTGTGAACGAATCCTTCCAAGAAAAGTACTAACCCTCACACCGCATTTTCACCGGAGATGTTTTCAGATTGCATGAAAAAATCTTCGCTGTCCAAGAAGTCTTTAAAGCCTGTCGACTTCGGGCGCCGTGTTAATCAGGCGGTGCAGTGCTTTTAGTGCTTCGCCGATGGAGCGGGTGGCTGCAAATTCCTGATTAGTTCCTGCAGATCTTCCGCCGAAATCGGCATGGTACGTTGACTCCGTGTTGTAACGTTGTAATTGTACCTGAATATTTTATCGCAATTTTCTCTGTGTAACCATTAAATTGTGGTATCGATTATCACAACATTACTATTACGAGTGGATTTCAGTACTCAGACCCGTTTGACAGCAGGCGCCTTCCGAAGATGCGCATGAAAATAGGATATATATAGACTTCCGTCAATGAAGGTGCCTAATGGCAATTAAGTTTTTAACTGCTGGTTGATGATTGCCAGATAGCATTTTTCTGTTAATATTACAAGACGTAGTAACGCGCATCTTTTGTTAGAGTACCGGCTATGCTGTTGTGAATCATCGTGTGCAAAGCGATGTGGCAACCCTTTTATTTTGAAAGGTAGGTTCGACACACATGCTTTTAGTAGTATGGCTAAAAAAATACAATTTTTCACCAGGGTCTTTCCGAGGGACCACTGCCCATTTCCTTGGGACCTTCCTTATCTGAGTAGGAGCCCAGCCGTCTTCTCCAGCTTGGACCAGACAGAGAATTTAGCGTAGCATGGTTATCCCGACTAGTACCTTGCCTAGGTCTTCCAGTTACCGAGAACAAAACAGATCGTCAAGTCTGGTAGGATCAATTTCAATTAAAAATAAATCAGCACGGCTAATATGTTAAGATTTGTTCTTGATTTATCGTGCTACTATCTTTAATTTTTCAATATACGGAGAAGCACCTACTGGAAATATGACTTCCTTTTAATTTAGCATTTTGAAGGCATTCTAGAAGTCTTCTATATTCCAGCTGCCAAGGGAATAAGCTAAGCGTAGTTTAGTGGATATTTATTCCCTAATTTTAACATATAACATATTTACGCAATAGTAACTGGGTAATATTAAAATATTCTTTTAAAGATAACTCCTCTTTTTAATTAGCATCGAGGCAATTTATTGAGATTTTTATATAGTAATTAGTAATGTTAAGTTATTGATCAGAGACTTGCTAAAGTATCATAACTAGTGCTACTTTTTGATTTGAAGTTTAATCGCTGTAAGCATCAGGCCTGAATAGTTTAATTGATACTTGATTGTTGAAATTTCTAGTGTTAAAGTGTCAAGATGAAAGTTAATTAACATAGCCATTAATATAATTGTAATTTGATCATTAATTACCACTTGTGGCATATAAAGGTCAGCTTAAGTGAGATTCCATACATTTTGTAGCATAATATTAACCATCAGTAGTTAGAAAATCTTCTAAATTTTAAGAAAATAGATTGTTCTACCCAAGTAGCATTTTTTAAATAAACTGGTTGTTTGTATTCCTGGTGGTTATTTTGGAAACTGTATTAGGCTATAATTCAATGTCATTCTAATTTACGCATTTTCGCAGGGTATTTTTTCTAAATTTTATTATCCGATTTTCAGGCAGATAGAATTTCTGATGAATTTCTTGCAGTAAAAATTTAGTGGCGCCCGCTCTAACTGCCATAAACTTTACCCCACGCCTTTAAAAAGGACAAAACTGCAAACCGCTGAGTGAGTCAGGCATATGGACCAGCTGAATGAGCGGTTAGCGAATAAATCTGCTTACATAATTGGCGCCCAACGTTAAGGGCTTGAAAACATCATTAAATATTTTTGGTCACTTTGAAATTTGAGATAAATTCTAGGAAACAAAGAAAATTTTAAACTGTTACAATTTTTTTCTCATATTTATTAAGCATTTTTCCTCGATTCACAGGTCCTTCCAGTGAGGGTAGTAAAGTAAAATATAATAAACAAAATTTACTTCCGGAATATTATACTGCCTTAGCATTACGGAATATAACTACCGTCAGTCAACTGATTTCTTTGATTAAAAGGCTAGAAGAAGCAAACTTCTTAATAAATAAACGTTTTCGAGAACATACAATTTTCGCCCATGATCATTTTCCGAAAGGAAATTTTAACAGTCATTAAATAAATTGAATATTCTCGGTCATATAACTCTAACTAACATGATCATGTTACTTTAAATTTTCGCAATGTTTCTGAGCGGAAATGTTGGAATTGCAAACGCTCAGGACATCTTTACTCTGATTGCCGTATAATAATAAAAGAAAAAGTTTTGTTTCCGTTGTGGTAAAGAAGAATTTACCATTAAAAGTTGTACCTGTAATTCAATGAATTTAATTTCTCTTGGTGCACCATCAGGCCGTCATGCGACACCACCTCTAGAGGTCTATTCTCTCGTTATCTCGGTTCTCTTAGATATCCTACTACCGAGCAATCTAGTTAGCTTATTGATTTAAAAAATTACCTTGTTTCTCTAAAGAAATTAAAAACTCGCGCCGACAGTTCACGCCCTAATCTAGCGCCTGTCTTTCTTCCTCAAACTCTCGACAACAGACCTTACATAAAGGCTAATATTTTTGATTCCGCGGTTGTTGGGCTTTTTGATAGCGGAGCTACGATTTCTATTGTCGGTTCGGATGGTTTAAAATTTCTAAAAAATCTAAATATTACAGTCAACCCTACTCCCGTCAAACATGTTGCTGTGGCTGACGGTACGCAACCTAGGGGTAAAGGGATAATTGATCTGCCTACTAATATAAATAATACATGAAAGGGTCTAAAATCTTTAGTGGTGTCATCGTTGGTACATAGTTTTATTTTCGGTAGTGATTCGGCCGACAGTTTTATTTAATTATAGATTTTAGTAAAAATACCTGGGTGTCTCAAAATGGTCCTGACTTTAATATTTTTTCTAAATTTTATTATCCGATTTCAGACAGATAGATGTTCTAATAAATTTCTTGCGGTACAAATTTAGTGGCTGCCATAAACTTTAACCTACACCTTTAAAAAGGACAAAACTACAAACCGCTGAGTGAATCAGGCAAATGGACCAGCTGAATGAGCGGTTAGCTAATAAAGCTGGTTACAGTGTTCGGGAAATGTTTAGAAGTACGGATAGAGATGGTCTCAAAGTTCTAGGATTGCAGGCACTGTGGCTGGGGTTTGAGTGGCTAAAGCGGTACCGCAACTCCACACGAGAAGTAGTATAACCGATACTACAGCGAGAACTCCATATATCCACATGTCTTTTTGCCTAATTGTGTCGCAAGATATGCGGGTCTCGTGATGTTTACGGAGGGCAGCACTGCCGTGGAAATGCACCGTCGTGACAACACTGTCGTAGAAACGAACCGACGCGATAGCACTGCCATAGAACCACTGTCTGGCCCCACGTTGGGCGCCACGGGTTTAACCACTTTCTTCACAAACGTAAAGTACTAACATAAACTTAAAAGAGTAATAATGATAAGAAAACTGATACGTTACGTAACGCGGCCGTGCTTGGATTCTCGGTCGTGGCGTGAGAGTGGTACACACAAGGGCGCACCAAAGTAGAAGTTTCGCAAGTAGTCAAGCCACTGGTGCCAAGAGGATCCACACTAGGATGCCAATAAGTGTTCAGGACTTAAGCTCTGTTGGAACTGATTCTTTCGGTCGTGGTCCCTTTATTTGGGTCAGCTTGCGATAAGAGCGGTTCTGGTGGTTCTGCGTCGACCGTAGGGTGGCTTACGGGTGAGGGTGCCGCCCTCCAGAGCGGTAAGTTAGGTATGTCTCTCATTGCTTCCTGTGTGAACCGAGCTGACTCAACATTCGCAACCTAAGCGGTTTATCCAGAATTGATGTTCGATAGAAGAACTGTGTGAAAGCTTGGATTTTAGAATCGGCATAGACAGTAAACGATAAACACGTTATTTATTCAGTTTTAAATAATTTATTTTCAATTTAAATAAAATTAATAATTTTTTAAAAAGTGGTTCTTTATTACCAACAACATAAAGTGGCGCAGTCCTGGTGGATTTTTGAAAGGGATTTCACGGTGAAAATCCCGTCGGTTACAATCGTCTGTTTAAAAAACGAACCAAAATTCGAAAAATCGAACCGGAAACATCGATTGTTAATCGGGACGAGTAGTGTGCTAGGTAGAAAAGAAGAGATACAAGCATTCTAACCAGAAGAATGAAAATCGTCCTTTTGTAAGTAATATGGCGACCACATGGACATTCATTTTATTTACGACCGAAAAGATCTTCCGTATATTAAAAATCCAATCCACCTTTAAAACTTTTAATTGATACGGGAGCTATGAAATCTTTCCTAAATCCGGAAATAGCCCAAAAATATTTTGAAAATTTTATAAAAAAGGAACCATTTACCATATCATCAATCTTTTAGACAACAACTAAAGATTTTTGTCCAGAAATCTCTGACAATGAATTCCGAAAAAAAAATTAAATTCTATTTGTTTAAATTTCACCATTTTTTCGATGGCCTCATAGGCTACGAAACATTAAAACATCTAAACTAGATCTACAAAATTCTATGATTAAAAGACCGAAAGCAGAATTATTGTTAACTCATTACGAGTCCAAATCAAAATTATTATTTTTTGCACGTATTGATCCTCATACCATTGAAACTTTAAAAGTCCCAGTAAGCGTTCACAACGGTGACGCCACTATAAAAGACACTACCACAGAATAATAAAATAATCAGAATACGATCGGAAAGAGAGGTCCGATACCGGCCGCTATGACTTCGACCGCCTGTGCCATGGATTTGTGCCAATACGTCTCTTTCTGGTATTCTGATTGTTTCCTATTCTGTGACACTACAATGTTTAATTGTTTAATTCGCGCATGCTTAACAACTGCACAAAATGGCTATGCCCCTGTAGAAATCCAAAACAACAACGGTGACGTTCAAGAAATTCATTTGTATATTCCAATACCTGTTCAATCATTCAATCGAACTGATTTTGAAATTTATAACATATCTGTAGAAGATTTGGCAAATGAATTTCCAAACAAACTTGACATTACTGGTTTAATATGGACTGAAAATATGAACCAAGAAGAAAAATATCACTTATAAAAATTGTGTCAATCTTTTTCAGATATTTGCACCGGGAAAATTCACATTTAACTTTCACGAATCATATCAAACATCGTATTAAAACAACTGACATACAATTCCTGTATATACAAAATCTTATCGTTATCCATCCATACATAAACCAGAGATTGAAAAACAAATAAATAAAATTAATAATTTTTTAAAAAGTGGTTCTTTATTACCAACAACATAAAGGGTATTACGGAGCGCTTTAATATAATAAGTCATGTTACAAGCTTTTAATATAATAAAATTACATGGAAATATTTATGTGAACAAGTATTTAAAAAGAATATCTGAAGAAGATGCCACAGATAATGTGCGGCCGCCGAAAATAAACTATTGCAGGAGTTAAGAGAAGGGAGGTGTCACAGCAAATGTACTACCTACTAAAATAAACAGTGTGTATGAACATAGACGGGGTAGGGGGGTTACAGATGCCACAGTTAATGCAGTACCTGATAAAAATACACACCGATAGAGGGCGCTTTTGGCAACGAAATATCACGATGCCACAATTTGGTTTTTTGCCCTGTGTTTAAAAAGTCATGTTTTCCATTAGCTGTGGCGTATTTTTCAGATTTGCGCTCTAAAGGTACAGAACGAAAGCTCGCGATGCCGGGAATACGAAATGGATGGTAGAAAATTGTGGCATCTTAACACAAGATGCCACAGTTTGAGCGGATGCCACAGTTTGGTCATATGCACACACAAGATGCCACAGATAATGCAGTGCCTACACACTTCGGTTTGTAGTGTTTAGTGCATTTAGTTCTCAGGCATACAGTACCGAGTATTAACAATGGAATTGGTCTCCATACAATCACCATATTGTACTAATTATTAGTTAAATTTGATAGTAATTTGACATTCTTTTGTCTTTAACTTGCCACTTTACTCCAGATAATTGTTGCTGTGTTTTCAAAAAAAGGACTTAGTTGCAAATATATTGTTCCTTAAATTTTAGATTGTGTTCTCTTGTTTTCTTGTTAAGTTAAGGTTGAGTTAGTTGATTTAATACGTGGGCCTAGCCACCCTGCACAACACCAGCTGAGCTTTTTCAGTTTAATTTGCCAGAACTGGTGGCGCTCTAACGACCCCACTACCGGGGCCGGGCATTTGCAATACGACTCTCCGGGGCTAGGTTTCCTTTTAATTAAAAATCTTTACTTTTGACTACAAGAGGAAAAACGTGTTGCAACCAAATAGCTTATAACTAGCGTTGCAATGTTGCAAACAATGAGACAGATAATTATAAAATAATTTATTTGAAAATCATGGCTATTTGACATAAACTAGTATAAAACGCATTTCTATTTGTTCTTCAATTAAAAAAATATAGTTCAAATAAAATGTCGCATTGCAGACAAACTTTAACTTTAACTTTAAATTGTTGTAATACTGCTAATATTAATTCTAAAAGTGCATCGATTGAATTGAGAAATGCAATTAAACTTTGGCGATGGTGCAGGGAAGAAAAAAGTACAAAGAAAATGGATTTCCCGGTCGTCGACAATTGCTAGTTTCTATTAGTTTTTTTTTTCATATAAGGCGGCATAGGGTTTTAATTAATCGATTTATTAAGAATATAGTTTTTCTGTTAATAATAAAAGGAAAAATTAAATATATTCAAAATTGCGACATCCAAGATGTGAACAAACACTGTCATTTTAATAATAAGGATATAATGAACTCTCGGAACTGCTACCTGCTTATATAAGCATGATGGTTGTGATTTTATTTCATGAATTTTAAACTTAAGCTTCATTTTCCCTCAAGTTACATGATATGGCCACAAAAGTCAAAAGAAGTTTTGCTGTGGCTAAAGTGACAATGATCATTTGATTTTCCGTTTTATGTAAAATATGCAAATTAATAATATTTTTGAAATCATTATCGAAGCAATCATCAAAAATAATCTGTTAGATTTTTAAATATAAAGAATAACGCAGCTTTTTGTAACCAATTTTCCGAAAAAGCAACCAAAAAGAACAAGCAATACAAATATATACAATATGCATGCGCACTGCCTAATATAGATATAACCACAAGAAATACTTTTGAAACCAGCTGAATATGGATCGGCATTTGTATTAACCTCGAGACCAACAAAATAATTAGCTATAACCAAGGCGGCTTTCGCAAAGAGAGATCGACAGGAGACATATCGGCCTATATCACTCATATATTATGGAGAAAACCAATCGAGAACTACGGAGAATCTCGAGCGATTGCGTTAGATATCTCGAAAGTATTCAACAGAGTTTGGCACCATAACTGTCATCAGGCCGCAATCTTATCTCCGCAACCTGTGAACTTCCTTTCAAAGCACAGGTACCCCGAAATTTGGCACTCCAAATTTGCAAAGTGACGTGATCTTCGCGAGTTTTATCTTTCTTTTCCTTGGAAAGATGTCGCTAGCTGGTATGGAAGCTTTCATTCCCTCTTCTATAACACTTATCTCAAACAGTAAACCATGGTTTGCAAAAACTGCTTAAGAGCGGTCAATGCTAAAAATGACGCCTACCGCAAATGGCGCCGAGTTCCGACAGCCGAAAATCAAAATATATTCATCACGTCTAGAAGCCAGTGTAAGCGAACCATTGACGAGAGCAAGGAGGGATATAACGAGCAGATCAAGAACAGGCTTGTCAACTGTCCTAATGGATCAAGATCCTATTGGTCAATTACCAAAGCTGTCAATCAGGGTTTCTCAAAGACATCAAAACCACCAGTGACCAAAGATGATGGCTCAATAGCGGAAAGGGCCACAAAAAAGGCGAACATTCTTACCGAAACGTTTGCAACTCTACCTTAGATTCTCAAGAAAAGACTCCCCCAACTATCCCGAGAGTGAATTTCTCAATACCAGGTCTGTTATTTCATGAAAGCGAAGTGAAACGTAGACACTAGCAAGGCCCCAGTACCGGATGGCGTTTCCGCAATAGTGCTTAAGAAATGTGCTGCTGAACTAACAGCTCCACTATGCAGGCTTTTCTCCCTCCCATGCCGAACTGCATTGCTTTCGTTCTAGTTAGAAATGTACTTAGGTGCAAGCAATCCCGAAGAAAAATAAGAAACGATTCCAAATAACTACCGTCCAATTGCCATAGTTCCCATCATGCCCAAAGTCATGGAGAAACTGATCAACGAACAGCTCTTAAAATATCTCGAATCATAAGCGATCGCCAGTATGGCTTCCATAAGCACAGGTCAACAGGAGATCTCCTGACTTACTTGACCTATGTTTGGACCAAAGCTATCGAGAGCTACGGCGAATCTCGTGCAATGTCTCTCGACATATCCAAAGCATATGATAGGATGTTGCATGACAGATTGTTTAGGAAATTAACAGCATACGGAGTATCATCATCACTGCTTCTATGGCTTACCAATTTCTTAAGGGATCGAAACATCAGAGTTGGTATTGATGAAAATCTCTCGGATGAATTTAAAATCAATGCCGGAGTTCCTCAAGGGTGTACAATATCGCTACTGCTCTATATCAACGATCTCGTAGACAGGACAAACAATTATATTTACAGCTTTGCAGACGGCAGCACTCTTATATGCTCATTCATGTCGCAGACTCCAATGACCGCTGCTCGTTCCCAACGCTAGCCAGAAAATCATATTGCTGCCATCACTGAGGGTATGAATGTCATCGTGGAGTGGGGTGAAGAAAACAATGTCCAGTTTAATGCAGAAAAGACTCAAGTAGCTGTCTTCTCAAAAAAGGAAACACCGCAGTACCTACCTTATTAATGACAGTAAAAATACCGACTCTGGTCTCATCCATAGGCTTGCTTGGCATCAACGTAGAAAACAACATGTCTTGGCTTAATCACATCACCAAATTCGCCAAGTAGCAGCACAAAAGATAGAAGCACTCTATAGAGCGAAACGTTGTATACACCTCCATCAGCTCTTACTGCTCTATAAGACTCAGATAAGACCATCTCTGGAATACTGTTCCCATGTGTGGAGCTCGGCACCCAAACATTTACTCAATATATTAGATTCCATACAGAGGAGAGCAGTCCATCTTGTGGATGACCCAGAGTTGACTAAGAACCTTGATAGCCTTGAATATCGAAGACAAGTGGCGGATCTATACAGGGTGGTCGGTAATGAATGCGCCAAAAAGCAATCCTAGCTTAAACTTCTTAAAATAATGATATTGAGCCAAATATGCCTTAGTAAAATGTTGCTCATTAATGAGATACAGGGTGTTAAAGTTTAATTCTTGAAATTGTCATTACTCTATTGCTCAAGCTGTTTTTGAGATAACGACATGAAAACAGGGAATCGGGGTTTTCGGACATGGGGAATACGATTATATTATAGTATTTCTCATAGTATGTAGAGGGCGCTAGTTACACCCCATAACCTAGCTATTTCATGCCATAACTTTCTTGTTAGTACCGTTCCATTATGTTTTAATAAAAATTATGATAGCATGATGTTTTTTAAGAAAAATAGGTATACTACATTTATTTCGATTAAACAAACCGTTTTCAAAATATTTGCATTTAAACATTTGATTGCAGAGTCAAATCGCGGTCTCAAAAAATAATTCGTTAAGAATGGAGAAGGCTATGGATAAGAAATGAACGTAGTCATGGGTACTTGACAATACGTCAGGCAGTGTTCACATTCATTAAATTGAATGAAAGGTATTTTAACATTAATTTAAATCGGAATAAAAAACAACTTCAAATAATTAATATGCCTAGGCATAATGAATATACCAATAGTGAAATGAGAGATATGATTTGCATTTATGCTTAAGTAAATTTTAACAGTCGTGCGGCAGCAAGACGCTACCTGCAAAAATATCAAAATCGAAGCATTTTTCAAAGATTATACGCCCGACTAGGCTAAACAGGTTCTTTTCGACCTCAGAGTCATGTTGGGCGTCCTAAAGCAATATCTGTAGAACAAGAAGAAGATATTTTAGTGCGAGTGGGTGACAATCCAAGAATAAACCAGATATTTAGAAAATGCTACTCGTGTGAAAAAAACATTAGTTTTAGAAATTTTACACAGTGAAAAACTACACCCATATCATTTTAATCCCGTTCAACATTTACTACCAACCGATTTACCAGCTAGGTTTCAGTTTTGTCAATTTCTGCTTTATAATCACAATCACGATCCAACGTTTATCAATAAAATCCTTTTCACGGACGAGGCGACCTTCACCAGACGAGGTGTGTTTAATTGACGAAACAACCATATGTGGGAACTGGAAAATCCACACTTAACCAGAGAACGGAATTTTCAGCAGGAATTTTTTATTAATATTTGGTGTGGCATAATTAGTGATTTTATTATTGGACCTTTTGAGTTGCCCGCAAGGCTTAATGGTAATCAGTATTTGCAGTTTCTACAAAATGAATTGCGGAATCTTCTTGATGATGTTCCTTTAAATTTACGACAAAACATGTGGTATATGCACGACGGTGCTCCACCACATTATCCAGTTGCAGTTCGCAATTTTCTAGATGAATGGTTGCCTCACAGATGGTTTGGCCGTGGCAGTCAATTTCCATAGCCGCCGCGTGGCCCGGATCCTTTGGATTTATTCTTTTGGTGTTATATTAAATCTATATTATATTAAATCTTTAGTGTATACAGAAGAAATCCGTACACGCGAGCAACTATTGCAAAAATTTTATGATTCTGCCAATGTTATCAGGAATAAACAAGGAACTTTATTCCAAGTAAGGCGCTATTTGGTAAAGGGATTAAGAAAATACATAGAAATAAATAGTGGACATTTTGCACATTTATTGAAATGACGTTTTTCAGTCTTTGTTGTTGATCAATACATTATTCGCTATGAAAGTATGATATATCAGTTTTAGTGTTTAACTATTTTTTGACTGTGCAATAAAATGTTTAAATGCAAATATTTCGAAAACGGTTTGTTTAATCGAAATAAATGTAATATACCTATTTTTCTTAAAAATCATTACTCTATTATAATTTTTATTAAAAAATAATGGAACGGTACTAACAAGAAAGTTATGGCATGAAATAGCGAGGGTATGGGGTGTAACTAGCGCCCTCTACATATTATGAAAAAAACTATAATATAATCGTATTCCCCATCCCCGAAAACCCCCGATTCCCAGTTTTCATGTCGTTATCTCAAAAACAGCTTGAGCAATAGAGTAATGACAATTTCGAGAATTAAACTTTAACACCCTGTATCTCATTAATGAGCAACATTTTACTAAGGCATATTTGGCTCAATATCATTATTTTAAGAAGTTTAAGCTAGGATTGCTTTTTGGCGCATTCATTACCGACCACCCTGTATATTTACTATCGATACTACTACGGAAGGTGTTCAAACGAGCTGACATTTATGATTCTGCCTATAGTTGTGCCAAACAGAAACACCTGTCAGACACAAGCTGCTCAACATACGATTCAGTTGCGAACACCTAGGACATCGCTGTTGCAGGACTCCTTTGTCTGGAGGATTGCCACGCTCTGGAATGGACTTCCGAGTAACGTCTTTCCCAAATATTACAACCTACATCACTTTAAGTCCAACGACTACCGTCTTCTCCACATACGCACCGCTCCTTTAGTGGTATAGGATTTTCCTCTTTATGAAATTATGCTTTTTAAAAACTCCGGATTTCTTTGGCTTGAAGTGCTTGCTTTTCTGCTTTAAAAATCACACCAATTTGTGATAGGCGGAAATGTCAACGTTATTTTTCACTTTTAAAGTAGATTTCAACATTGAAAATGTTAACCAAAGTGTAGAAGGTTTATTGGGGCTTAATTCGTCAACAAAATATGCCAACAATGAGTTTTTCGATATCTTCGAAATGTTCTTCGTTTTACACCAATCCATAAACAAGTTTTATTTTTGCTCATAAATAGTGACAGATTTTCCTGGAAGCAAATGTAAAGATGCTTTCCCGACTGACGAAACTATGTCCGGTGGGGTAGAATCGATATCAAAGTTAGAAATGTCCAAACTATTTATGTTAAATAATCTAATTTCCAACCTAAAATAAAATATAATATGAAGCACGTAAAATTTAATGTTATAGTATTAACTTGTCCCTTGCAGCAACAATATAATTACACAATTAAATTGATTATTTTGAAACAATTTCGTATAAATACGTCGAACCTACACAAAAATTAATGAAGCGCGTTAAATTTAAATCCGTCAAAGAGAACTGTCAGAGGTAACTTGATGATCAGTTGATATTTCCATGGCAACGTAAAGAAAATGAAGCTAGGACGCGATGGCTCGAGCCTCCACGCGTAGTCCTGGTAGAATTTTTAGTACAGCTAACTTCAATGAGTTTAATCATTTATGTCTTGGTGCGAATTAGCAAAATTTACATCTGGCTTCAGATCCAATCGCCAGTTTTTACAACTTAATGTGTGGGAAATTCAATGAAGCTTTCCCGGTGCGGTTGATTAGGAAAAAAGTAAAAAATATTGTAGCATTTATAGGAGTACCATAAAGGCTGCCAAAAATCTCTCATTATTATAACAGACTCTCTAAAGCAAAAAATAGGAAAGTTGGGCCATAATTAATAGCTTCCGTAATTTTAAGCCATCTCACAATGGTCCTAATATTGATCCAGAACACCTCAATAAGTTTTATTGTAACGTAGCAAATAATCTTACAAAAAACTTGTCACCTAAATCTGACCCTTTGTCGTATCCCGGAAATAGATCTACCATTGGCTCATTTGGCTTTGTCGAAACATACAGACTGGAGATTGTGGAGTTTATTCCTGAGATAAAAAAACAAAAAATCGTGTGGAGACGATGAAATATCTGCCGAAGTTCTTTCGCAGCTGCCTGATGCCCTCTCTGCTTGTGTCAATAAGTCTTGGTCGAGGGGAGTATTTGGTAGGACTATTAAATAATTGTTTAACTCTCATCGTCTTTGCTTGAACTTGACTAAAACTCACATTGTTGGGTTTAAGTCTGATGTGGCGGAACTGCTGTTTTTTTTAATGGTAGTGGCACATACACCAAAGGGAGATCCTATGGCACTCGACGAGCGGTGTGTGCGAAGGTGTTGATTGGCACGGTTTTTGAATAGCTGTAGGTTTTAGTCAGGGGAAACAGATGTCCTGGGAGTGAGTTCCACAGTGATGCAGTGCGCCAGACAAAGGAGTTCTTGTAAAGCGATGTTCTAGGTGTTTTAAGTTGTACGACGAACTAGCGCGCTCTTGCCGTCTGTCGTAACTGTCTGACAGGCATTGCCAGGGGTGGGATGAGGTGGGCCAAATCCTGAGAACATCTGCCGTAAAAGTATCTGGTGTTCCAGACTATCCAGATTTCGGGTCAACTCCGGGTCGCCGGCAAGACGCACAGCTCTCTTCTGAATGGAATCCAGCAGCTTTAGGGTTTGCTTTGGTGTGGCACCCCAGATGTGTGAGCAATATTCTAAGGTCTTATTGCGCTTTGTAGAGCACGCAGCAAGAGCAACTGCTGCGGTATATACAGTTTTCTGTTGCGAAATACCGCACCAAGCTTCTGGGAGGCTGATTATGAGATATTAGCAACGTGGTCATGCCAGGACATATTGCTGTCGACCGAGACACCCAGCAGTCCGATTGACGAGGATGAAGGAATGGTCGATCCTGCCATAATGATGTCAGGGCCCGCCGTATTGGCCCTCTTAGTAAACGCGGCTGCTTGGGTCTTTGCTGCATCGAACTGGATCAAATTTCTGTCACCCCAAGTTTAAACTTTCTCTTGATCAATTGCTGTAATCTACTCCTGTCTGCGGTGCCAAGTCTCAGTCGCTGGTAAAGGTTTTCTGATCTAAATTGGGAGACAAGGGTACTGTCATCAAAACTGTAAACAGGATTATTCGTTTCGGTCAGCAGGTCATTAATATAGATAAGGAACAGAGTTGGTGAAAGTATTGCGCCCTGAGGCATGCCCGCGTTAATGGTGAATGTGTCTGAGATGTATCCATCAACTGCAACGTGCAAATATCGGTTCTTAAGGAAACTGGCAAGCTAGCTACAGAGAGAGGCTGGCAGTCCGAAAGACAGCAGTTTGTTGAGCAGTCCGTCCTGCCAAACTCTGTCTGTCTGTTGGATGGGGATCCTCTTCCAGATGCTACTGTGTCTAAGTTTCTTGGCGTGCTAATTGAGGACCATATTTTAACCGTGAGCAAGAAATTTTCATACGGCTCTTTTGCTATTAGAGTTGATAGGGCGGAGTTAGACCTACAACTAACGCGAAGTGTATATTTTGCGCTTTTTGAGTCCCACCAGAGATATGGTATCCCATTTTGGGGTGTTTCCAATCAGGGACTTTTGAATATGCTCTTTGTTCTCCAGAAAAAAGCACTTTGATTTATTGTCAACATAAGTGTGGCTAAAATTTTTTTAACCCTTACATCGCTTTTTATTCTGGAGACATCTACTCTTATTTTTAAAAATCGATTCATGCTTCAGGGTCCTTCCTCTTTACAATACTCGTCAGAACCTCAATTTGCCTATACCTTTCCCAAGGACTACTTTAATTAAGAAATCTCTCATTTATGAGGGTTGTAAATTATACAATAACCTGCCGAACAGCCTCAAATCAATATAGACTCTAAAATATTTTCGCTTTTTACTTAGGAAAATGCTTCTGAGTAAAGCATACTACAAGTTGGAGGAGTTCTACCGGGACACGCTATGAGGCATTCTTAAATTTTCCGGTAATGAACCTTTTGTCAGTGTACATTTGACTTTCTTTCTGCTTATATGTATTTTAAACTTATTTATATGTTCTCATGCTTTATCGATACAAATTTGTAAATTTTTTGTACCAATAAAGTATTTTTGAATTTGAATTTGAATTTGAATGGCCGCTGAGTAACATCATATTTATGTTAATTAATTATTAATTTTATTTTAACGGATTTTTTATTTACTTATAATATTAAATGCGCTAGGTATTTTTGAAATTGTATTATTGTGTCAAAGTGGTCAGTTGTGACATAAACTGTATGAAAAATATTTGACAAAGTATAAACTAGATGTCAAAAAACATGTCAGATTTACTTTACGCGCTAGTGCGTTAACGAATTTTAAAGAGTGCGTAAAATGAATACTTTACGCACGGTAGTTTTTTTTATATTACATTACATTTTTAATCTACGTTTTATTTTATTGTTATATTTTTCAAAGAAACATGGAACCTGAGTTTAAAATATCAACCCTAGGTTGGAAGCAGTAGCTATTTGTGATATTAAAGTTAGGATGTATGTTCACAATTAATAACAAAGTTAACACGTAGTAGCCAAAAGCGCCAAAGGAATTATTTAAAATTTTAGTATACGAAGGAAAATAAATTCGTATTAATAACGGGATAAAAGTAGTGTGGTTGTCAGAATTCGCTATTTGAAATGTTGATTCAAAAAGTTTATATAGGCGTTGGATATTATAACTAAAATGTTATAGGCTCAGTAGATGGCGGGTAATGCGGCTCCGAGAAAACATTTTTTGAGTGCCATAAAAAGAAAGAAAGTAGTTATTGTGTGTGCATAGACTGTGGAAGAATATTTCATAAATCATGTGCCGAAAGGGATTATGCTGGAAAACTGAAAATAATTGATGCAACCAGGGTTGTATGCTGCAAAAAAACCTAACCCAAAAACCATCGGAAGAAATTAACATTCTAAAAGTGCTAGTAGCAGAGCTACAGGACAAGGAGATGCCATCACTGCAAAAGAAGAAAAAAATTGCGAACCCGACTTTAAGACCGTGACATCAAGACGTCTAGCGCCAAAAGAAGAAAGAAAATCAAAAAGTCGCCACGCACGCAATCGAACCCGAAAAAAATCCAAGTAGAAAAATCAAAAGATCAAAGCCTCAATTTGGAGCTCGCGAATGCGAAAACGATGGATTCCAAGCTGCAAATTCGGACAACAAGAAAATCTGGTTATTTCTATCCAAAGTTAAAGAGGGTGTCACAGAGGAAACCATTACATAGAAAAAAATACAAACTCAGTAGCTGACCAAATCCAGGTTAAAGTATGCATCCCCAAATTACAAAAATCCACAAAACTGCGCTTCATGATTGATCAGACTTAAATTTAGTCATATATAAGTCAGATTTCTGGCCAAAGGGAGTAGCCTATGAAAGATTCAATTTTGGTCTGGGACGTAATTGTTTAGCACCTCACATGAATCAATAAAACTGTTTTACCAAAATGTTCAATCCATCAAAAACAAACAAGATGAATTCCAAATATATGTTCATCAAAAGGGATTTCTTATACTGTGCATCTGCGAACACTGGCTAAACCAAGAAGGAGCTACATAATTCTATGTACCAGGATACAACATGGGTTCAGCGTACTGCCGTGACTATACAAGGGGTGGAGGAACAGGAACTATTGAGAGAAGTATCAAGCTTTGTTGTGTATTTATACAGACTTTTAACATATTTATTGTATCTATCTGCAGACCACCAGCGAGAGACTTTATCACTCTAATGACACAGCTTACTCGGGCCATTGATGGCATCGGACATCAGAGAAGGATTATCATTGCGGGTGATTTCAATGTGCGTTTTGGAACCGACCAAAATGAGGCAATATCTTTAACAGACTTACTTGAAACATATGGTTTTTACGCACAGGTCAGGGTCGCAACACGTCACCGCAATTGCTTGGACAAATTTTTTATAAATTTCGATGACGTGTCTCAGTTAGATATAGAAGTGGCAGACAATAATCTGTCTGATCACAAATCTATAGAAATCCAATTCCAAATACCTATAACAATTGATAATAAAACTACATTAAGGAAATTTAGGCCAATAACTGAAATAGGTAAGTTTAATTTTTACAATCTAGTAGAGCGCTGTCAATGGTCCTTCTTGGACGATAATGACAAATATATAGGCGTAAAGTGTGGGTTGTTCTGTGAAATCATACAAAAAGACTTTCAGAGTTCTTTTCCTGAAAAAAATTACCAAATTAAAAAATCAAATGGCGTCCTACCCTGGTTCACCAATGAATTAAGGGAGATGCGAGAACAGTTAAACCTTTTGTATGAACTATATAAACAACATCCCTCTCTGGAACTCTTACAACAAAACAGAAGTTACAAAAATGCTATAAAAAGGCAATTAAAGAGACAAAAAAATACAATGATAGGTTTATTTTAAATTCTAATAATAAATCTAAAACTATTTGAAAAATAATAAATAACAATAGATCTACTTCGCAGAGGGACTCTGGCGCATCCAATATAAGTTCTAACGAGTTTAACAATTTTTTTGCAAACGCAGCAAGAGATCTGTTACAAAGCCAGCAATACTCTCAGGACGACATCCCATTTCCTCCCATTCCTCTTTGGGAAGCACAACAGTCATTTGCTTTCAGGGTCGTGAGTATAAATCAGGTTAGAGATATTATAAAAAACCTCAAAAACAAGGATGCCAGAGATGTGTTTGGCTTCAATGTAACTGTCATAAAATCTATACGGGAAGTGTTGGTGGCGCCCTTGATAAAAATAATAAACTTATGTTTTAAAGCATCTATTTTCCCTACATGTCTAAAGGAGACCATTGTCATTCTCATTTTTAAAAAGGGAGAGAAGACGGAAATATCAAATTACCGTCCAATATCCCTACTCCCAATATTTTCAAAAATAATCGAAAAATGTATGTCTTTGCAAGTTTCCGTGTTTCTTGAGGAGCACTCAATGCTTAGTAAACAGCAGTTTGGGTTTCGTAGTGAGCAGAGTACTGTTCTGGCGATCCTAGATTTGGTATCCTACATAATGGAGGGGTTCGAGAGTAGGGAGCACACCGGTACAGTCTTTTGCGACTTGAGCAAGGCTTTCGACTGTGTTTCGCATAAACTGCTCATTAAAAAGCTGTCTTACTATAGTTTTAATTCAAAGAGCATCGCCTTTCTCCGATCCTATCTGGAAAGCAGAGTACAGAGGGTGGTCGTGAATTGGTGTTCCACAAGGGTCAGTAATGGGACCTCTGCTCTTTTTGCTGTATATTAACAATTTGCCCAATGTTAGCACAGGGGAGCACTATGTTATGTTTGCTGATGACACCACAATAACAATGAGAGAGACGAGCTTACAAACATTGATCACTGGCTTGGGCGAGGCACAGTCGAGAGCAGAAAGCTGGTTTCGCTGTGACAGTTTGGTTCTCACATAGAGTCTCTGGCAAAACGTCTAAATAGTGTCGTTTTTGTATTGTGCAATCTGTTGGGGGCGGTGGCGAGTGGCGTGCTGCGCACTGCATACTTTGCCCTGTTCCACTCTCTGATGTCCTATGCTGTGGTGGTCTGGGGCGATGCGATGCCCCGCAGTGGTGCAGTGTGTATTCCCTGCAGCGCAGGGCCCTGATAATCGTTGCTGGTCTGGGATATCTAGAAGATTGTAAGCAAATATTTATTGACTTAAAAACTTTGCAAATTTATTATTAGACTCTAAATTATTATTATCAGAACAATGCGCATATATTTTCAACATTTCAAATCGATTTCTTCGCATTGCATTTGATACCAATGTATCTGAATCAACCTCCCAAAGCATCCGCCACCTTGGAACTTGTAAATGTCCAGATAAATATAATATTGCAATGAAACATTTTAGTTCCTCTGCATCAGTACTAAAATTATGATTGCCAACTTTGTCTGGCATACAATCAAACATTTCTACTAAATAATTGCACATATCCATATCAAAAAATGATTCAAAGCACGCAACAGCATCTGGAAATATGTTGTTTATACCGGGTTCTTTAGGAGAAACAAATTGGGGGAAGGAGTCATTTAACTCAACTTTCTTCCAACTTCTTTCTAGATTTGGTTCAATTCTGTTTATGTTAACGTGAGTTGCTAACCGAGCTAACGGTATATTTTCGCTATCATCACTTGCATTACCGTCGGATAATTTGGGAGAATTGTTAGCGTCAATAGGATTGCCCGACGGTCCCGGTTGTGGATCATTTGCGATGGCTTCTTCGTTATTTTCGTCCTGATCTCCAATGTACACTACTCCATCCATATTTTGTACATTAGCGCAAGCTTCTGATTGCATTTGGCGTCCACTAAGATGGTTTACGTTAGCTGAAGGAGATTCGTCATCATCAGAGTCTTCTTCGGAATCCATTCCATCATTCGGAGGTGTGATATAAACATCGGCTGCCCAAAACTCCTCAGTTTCGACTAAATCAATTAGGTCTTGAGTCGTATAATACCTAAAATAAAAAGAAAAATTGACGTACCCATTTGTTCCCAGTGTTCCACTATAGGAACAAACAAAAATTATCATAAAATTTAATAACTTTTATTTATATTTTCAAACAGTGTCTAAAATAACTTAAATTACAACACTTACAATAATTTTTTTTCGCTTGAAGAATTTTAATATTATAATTGTAATAATTATACTTACTTTTTTGACGCTATAATGTGGAATCTCAAAAAAAATGTAGAAACTAACATACCAAACGCAGAAAAGTTGGAAATACGTGCTGCAATACTTCTGTTATGCTAGCCAACTACTAAAATGATTGCCACAACGCCGACGGATTGATGCCTAAGCGCGCGCCTGTCGAAACGGTGGGGGGGACACGTGGTCGTTCCGATATTAGAACACCGGGACAGTAACGACAGTTCCAATATCGGAACACTGGTAAAAAACGGGTTATTGGGCGCATCGTAATTTGGAAGAGATACTGCAAGTTACATAGTCTAGTAAATTACAAAACCTAGATTGTCTTTAATAGATATTAATTGTATTTTCAAGGACGAAACGGAGAAAACAGTCAAGCAGTAAACACTTCAAACATAAACAAAAGAAGTATTCTTTATTTATAAGAATAGCTACCCTCTTCGTTGAGAATAACACCTAATTAAAATATGAAGGTAATATCCATTTCTACAGTTAAAAAAAAAGTTATGTACGAGCTTATCTTGGTAACGCTTACCTCTTGGGTGTTTTATTTAAAATAAATTATACCTAGAGGGAAAAGACTCATGAATCTTTGTTTCCAGGGTTATTAAATAGGTATATATGTAAAAGACATTAGATGTTGAATAATATCTACCAAGTGAGCCGAACAATTAAAGGTAAAAAGGTTAATATGAATTAGTTAGTTTTATTAAAGTATAAAATTTTGCTCTAGGTAGACAGCTGATCTTTTACATAATAAAAGGAAAGAACTAGCCCTGAGTTATTCCCATCAGATGGATAAGTGCTTCCCTCTCTGAGGTTCGTGTGGCTTACTGTTCCCTTATCTAATCATGTGAAATTCTGGACCAAACTGATTTTTTACTCCACCCTATCCATGAAGCATGGAAGTTTAAGATTTACCTATAGATAGTGTAAATCCCAATTGAAAATCATAGCATCTTTATGCTATTCCCAAATCAAAATTATCTAATATTCTCTAATATCAACATCCCATAATAAAACCTAAGAGAAACATGAAGCCTTTAGCCACTTTACTTAAGATTGTTGAAATGTTCCGCTTTTTATAAAGCACAAGCCAACGATTACCTACCTTACTAGGTGGTGGATTAACCCCAAAAATTAATAGGCAAAGTCAAGGATTAGGCAAAAATAAAATAGGCCAAGTCCTTCTCAGACCTAATGGCACAAGATTTTGAAAATCTTTTGGCCTAATGGACCCATGATGGTTCTTCAATTCAAAACTATAAAATCAGGTCGACTAGACTCTTTAACCATCATGAAGACAAAGGTCACTTGACCGCTTGATCTCACTTTACGATGTCAATTGTAAGCTCATTGACACCCAGCGGCGAAAGCTGTTCTCTCATGCACAGTACAATATAGAATGAACATTAGTGTCACTCGGGTTCGATTGCTCGAGTCATCATCGTAACCACAATCAGGAATGACGTCATATTTAAATATTAACTTGCATGAAATATAATGACTAAAGATGAGAATTAATTCAAAAGAAAACAATCTTTATTGGGAAATTAAGGCAATATTGAATTAATAAGATAGTATGTAGTGAATCAGTGGCTTGAATTAATATATCAAAAGTATGTTTTATTACTATAAGAAATCCAACCATGAAGAAAGGTTAATAAGTTCTTATCAACATCTCGTAAAAAGAAAGTTAAGGACCGTCTGATACTTCGTGGCGTAATAACTTAATGTTTGCTTAAGATATGAAATAATTTATGTTCTAAATAAATACAAATAAGAGTAAACATGTTACATATACATTTAAGGGTTAAGTGTCATTTTCCAGAGACTTAATTAAATATATTCAAAGCATAATATATGAAAACAATTGTAATAACGTATAATGCTTGCTCTTAAAAAAAAAGGCAGGTAGCATTTACTAATAATATCTTCATGAAAAATTAAATGCTACAAGCCCTACGAATACATGTGTTACTATATTGAGCTTATTGGGATTTTTGAAAATGTTAGTGAAGGATTTACTAGAAATTATTTTTGCAATTATAGCAGAAATGAATGACCAAAGTTATATAGTACAGTTCTCATGTATGTGTAAAGCAAGTAAAATATAGTTGTGATGTACAGAATAAGTTTTGTGTTCATCTCAAAGTCGCATATATTTGGATTTAAATAAGTTGGCGTCTAAAATATATCATCGATACTAAGTCCAAAGTTATGTTGCAAGAAAACGATTGGGAAAAATATTGCTATTGATTCCGCCACAATAAAACAATTTCAAAAAGTATAATTTTTCATTATTTGAAACATTGTATCTCCTTAAGATTGATTAATAGCACACTGATTTTAAACGTTAAATGGTAGATGGAAGTGATATCTGCTCTTTTCAAATTGGCCGGTCCTTTATCATCAATGCGGCGAAATGATTTTCAGTAAAGGGCAAAATATAGTAATGACTAAAGACCTTTTAATTTGATAATCTACTATGAATTATAATTAAAAAAGGAGTTTCTCTATTCTAGACTTCCTTTGTTACTGAAGAAAATCATTACTATAAGTGTAAAGAGAGTTTTTGAAGGCGGCATAGTTTGCGTTAGCATAATTCTGCAGTGACTTACTCTTCGGTAAGTAATTGTTTATAAATTTATTTCGTGGTAAATATGCTGTTCTGGCTCATATCGTCATTTCGATATGGAGCAACCATGGTTGAAATCTAAAATTCAATCTCGAATCTCATAATTGCTGTATTAAATTTTATTGTATTTTTTTGAATTTTTTTCTACGTCTTACCGAAAAGATCATCTATTTGGATAGTCGCTCGAGTGCTACCTGTTCCAAAAAGGCAAGGAAACCTCGCCTTAAAACTATCGCCCAATTGCCTTATTTCCAATAATCTCCAAAGTCATGGAACTTGTAGTCAATCAGCACTACTCAAGTACCTCGCGACCAACAGGATAATTAGCGATAACCAATACAGTTTTGCAAAGAGAGATCAGCAGGAGATATATTGGCCCATGTCCCTTATACATAGAGAAAAGCAAGAGAACTATGGAGAATCTCGAGCGATTGCGATGGATATCTCGTAGACACTCGACAGGGCTTGGCATGATGGATTTGATCTGCAAACTGTCATCCCTCGTACTGCCATCCGCTCCTGCTCGCAAGTTTCCTTAAGAACTGATCTCTGACGTTGCAGTTGATGGACACAATTCAGGCCTATTCACTATTAATGCGGGCGTGCCTCAGGGCGGAATACTTTCGCCAACTCTCTTCTTCATCTATATTAATGGTCTATTAAGGGAAGCCAATAATTCTGCTTACAGTTTTGCAGATGACCCTTGTTCCCAATTCAGAGCAGAAAAACCTTAACCAGCGACTGAGACTTATCACCGCAGATAAGAGCAGATTGCAACACTTAATCACGATCTGGAGAAAGTTCGAACTTAAGGCGACAGGAATTTCGGAAGGATAGACCATTCCTTCATCCTCGTCAAGGTCCTGGCATGACCACATATCGCAAAAGCAACCTCGCAGGAGCTTGGTTCGATATTTCGCACCAAAAACCTGTATACACCGCGGCAGCTGCTCTCGCTCTACAAAGCGCAAATACTGTATTATTGCTCACACATCTGGAGTGCTGTACCTACGCGCACCTAAAGCTGCTGGATTCCATTCAGAAGAGAGCTGTGCGTCTCGTCGGTGACCCGGAGTTGATCCGGGATCTGGATAGTCTGGAACACCACAGACATGTGGCGGAGATCTCACGGTTTTACAGATATTTTCACAGCAGATGTTCCCAGGATTTGGCCCGCCTCATCTCACTCTCAACACGCCTGCAAGATATTCACGACAGACGCCAAAGTCGCATCCGTTCGTCGTAAAACTGGAAACACCTAGAACATTGTCTAACCATGACTTCTTTATCTGGCGTACTATATTTCTGTAGAACTGACTCCCAAGACATCTGTTTCCTCCTCATTACAACTTACAGCTATTCAAGAACGATACCTATCAACACCTTCGCACACACACCGCTCGTCGAGTGCCCTAGGATCTTCCTTTAGTGTGTGTGCCACTACTATATAAAAAAAGTAATTCTAAATATTATTTTATCAATTTGCATGCTTTTGAGATCGAAATCGACGTCGTCACCGAAGCTTTGAGGCGTCTTAAAAATAAACAATCCTTAAGAATATTATCATTTTGATTGCCATGAAGTTATGTAAACGTTGTCCAATTTTACTGCGAATAAAGATATATACATATTGTCACGAATAGCTTCGGGGGTAGCGCGTTTTTTTTTAAGGAATAACTTCTCAGAGAAGAGCCGCGTCGCGATAAGTACAATGACGGGGTCTCAATGCTTCCTTTAATCTACCACTGGATGTTCTACTCGTGAGGACACGCCTTGTTTAGCGTACCGGGGGGTAACTGAGGTAGACCGGTACCGCGTTACGTGGGGTAAGAAGAGATGATAAAGTAAGCACGTTTAGTTTATAACAATAACAATGTATTAACGATAAAACTAAAAATAATTATTGGTCAGAAAAAATGAGATTCTATTATACCCGATTACTACGGTGCGTATGTTTTCTCGATTTGAGGTACTGTTTATAGGTCTTTGTTTACTGTCTTATAATTTATAGTTTTTCTTAAGAGTTGGGTTTTATTTAAGAGTACTAAGAGATTTCACTAAACTTTTTACTGACTATTTAGACACTTGTCTTTCTCAACACTCTGACAAACTTCTTGTCAGGACTTTACTATCGAGGTTGTGAACCCCTGGTCCTAGCAGTCGTCAAATGGCTAACCGGTACCAGGTTTGGAACGAAAGGACTAGAACCTAAAGCAGTCGTATGGCTAACTTTAGGAGCGGACAAATCCAGAAGGCAGTCGTCAAATGGCTAACCTTGGGAGCTAGAGGTGAGACCAAAGTCTGAAGAACTTATGGTTCGTTAGCGTATTTATATAAAACAAAGTGATGATCATTGCATGCATAAGGTTCAAAGTCGCTCCCGTTGATTGCTCGCGTTGTTTATAGTTTGCCTTTAATGTTTATATAACAATCTCCAAGTTCAAGTTCAAACTTGCGACAGGGTGATATTTGTTTAGTAGCTTATGCATTTTAGTAAATTACAATATTATATTTTATAGGTCATTTATGTTTTGCGCAAAACAGGGATCACATCTTTTAAAATTGTTTCTGACTATTAAATTGCAGAAAATTACATTATTTTCTAGCTATGCCTTAACTATTGTCAAGCTTATTCAATAACATTTATTAAAACTTCATCAATTAAATAAAGAAATGCAATTAAACTTTAGCTTCGGGGAAATAAAGGAAAAAGCAATCCGAAACTAGATTTTCCGCTCGTCGCAAATTGCCGAGGGCTTTTTTACGTTAGACGAGTATACGATTTAATTATTTGGTGTAGTTACGGCATGATGTTCCCGTTAATAAAAAATTATCTGAAATGTCGAATATGCTTCGAAACACCAAAAATTTAATGTTCATATCATTAGGAATTCGCCCTAAATTATTTCCTATTTATTAATTACCATATTGTAAAACATAGTAACATGTAATTTTAATATCTCTTAGACATGCATAATTTTATCTGAATGGTAATCTGTTAGTTATTTATTTATGTAAATGTAATGTAACTTTATTCAGTGGTGGTGATTTTAACTATGATTTTAGATATGGTGATGGAAATGTTTCGAATATTTTGAACGTTTTCAGCTCGTATGGCCTGACCCAATCTTTTTATGATTTCTCAAGAGTGCAGGGTCAGTCCTGCACTCTGATCGATAACATATTTTTTTCTGCATGTCTCCTGGAGAGTAAGGTAGTAGACGTAACTTTTTCAGATCATAGAGCTCAAATTGTGTATTTTGAGCTAGGTTAGTCTGCTGTGAGTGAGCCATCTTCCTCAACTGTAAGGAAGAGATCATTTTCTGAGGAAAACATAAACCATTTTGGCCACTTGCTGTCAAGGGAAAGGTGGTTTCCTGATCTGGAATCTGTGGATGTGGAGTGTAAATTCTCTCACTTCTTCTCTTCCTACTATAATAGCCTATTTAATATGGCGTTTCCCTACGAGTCCAAACAGAGAAAGTCTCGGAAAGTTAAAAGTCCCTGGATAACACAAAGTGTAATTTTCGAGGGCGATGAATTGAGGCAGCTAAATAGACGTGTTGAGAGTTCAGGTGATTGCAACCTAAAACTCGAATACAAAAATAGACTAAGGCGTCACAAACAAAAAATTGCACTTGCTAAAAAACTACAACTCCCGTAAGCTATCAACTTCCACAAATATCACTAAAACAGCATGGGACATAGTAAACTCACACACTAATTCACAACTTAAAAAAAAATCATTACCGGAGGTCCTTGTCTCTGGCGGGGTGAAGATTACTGGCAGTGATGAAATCGCTAACGCTTTCAACGCTTTTTTTGCTGATTCGGTTAAAGAGCTTGTCAAGGACGCTCAGCAGAATCCACATGTAAATTTGGGCAGTGAGACAATTCCTCAATCTATTTTCTTGTCGCCTGTCTGTGCGCGTGAGATCTTGGAGTTGATCAACTCAGTAAGTGGCAAGACATCTTGTGGTGTCGATGGGGTACCCTGTAACCTATTGAGAAGCTGCGCCCAACAAATTCTAAGCCCTCTCACATATTTGATAAACATTTCTTTTAAACATGGGTATTCTCCAGATGAATTAAAGAAAGCACTTGTAGTGCCTATATACAAAAAGGACGATTCATCATGCGTGAAAAACTTTAGGCCAGTATCACTCTTGTCAGTGTTTTCTAAGATTTTCGAAAAGGCGTTTCGGGGTAGGTTGATGAGCTTTCTGGATACATTTCAGATCTTGACTTGTAGGCAATATGAGTTCAGAGTCGGACGCTTTACGTCCGATGCTGTCTCAACTTTCTATTCTAAAGTACTTGACAATTTTAACAACAAGCTAAAGACACTGGGAATCTTTTATGACTTTACTAAAGCGCTTGACACCCGCAATCATAAAATTCTCCTTGAAAAGCTGTCTCACTATGGAATCAGGGGACCAGCTTATAATTGGATACTCTCGTATTTGTCTGACCGAAGTCAGGCCGTACAAGTGCAAGGTGACCACAGGATGACTCTTTCCGATTCTGTCAGGACGAGAGTGCCTCAGGGCAGTGTCCTTGGTCCGGTCCCCTTTTTGTTATTTATTAACGATCTGCCTCTACTAGCAAATGACAACTACATCACTCTTTTCGCGGATGATACATCTGCTGTCATAATGCAGATGACTATGAGACTCTTTGCGAGAAAGCAAACAGATGTGTGAGCGATGTCTCTACATAGTGTGAGAAAAATGGATTTTGCCTAAATAGTGAAAAGACCAGTATTGTAGTGTTTACACCTCTGAGGATCATCCAAGACAGAAGCCTCCTGGTTCGAGACAAAGTTGCAACTCTTATCCAGAGAGACTGTGTAAAATTTCTTGGTCTCTCTGTCGATCAACACCTCTCGTGGTATGATCATATTGACCACATACATATGTAAGAAAATGTCCTCGAAAAATTTTGCTTTTCTGCAATTGCGTGACGTTGTTGACGCAAGCACTCTGTTATCCCATCTTGTCCTATGTACTGCTGGCATGGGGTAATTCCTGCAACATCTCTAGAGTCTTGGTTTATCAAAAGAGGTTAATAATAACTATGTATCGACTTCCCTTCGGGGGGTCTTGTCGCCCTACCTGCAAATCTAAAGGCTTACTCACAGCTGTCAACCTGTATATTTTGCAGTCGTCCTGTAATATATTCAGGAACTACAACAGCTTTGATAAGTGTGGCGATCTGAATCACTATCAGACTAGAAATGCGGACATGCTTTATGTTCCTGGAGCGCGGCTAACTCAGGTGAGGGACGGACCTGAAATCACCTCCATTAAAATATACAATCAACTGCCGATTGCCATAAAGCATATTTCTTTTTTTCCTCGCTTTAGGAGCGAGCTGAAGGCCATGCTAGCTGAGAATCCGTTCTACTCACTGAGTGAGTTTTTTGAACATGTTTTCTAGAGGTGCCCATTCATTTCTAGCCCTCTATATGTATTTTGTGTTTTTTTAGTGTTTCTGTGCTCCTGTACTTTTAACTATACTTTTAGCCTTAAGTTTGTAATTTTTTATTTTATATTTTGACAGTTCTAAAGCATGTTGACATGTCTACAGAAATATACGTAAATAAATAAATAATTATTTATATCTACTGTTTCTGAAAAATGGCTATTTGTTATACCCGAAAAATAACCGTCTCAATTTTTTACGAAGTGCCGTTTCGGCACTAGATGGGTCAAAGTTAAGAGGTCGCCGTTGCCAGTTGCCATGGTGATGAAATTTTTTAAAATTTCTAAGTGTCATTTTATCACCAACAAACAAATTTCCCGATTATAGCTGTTTGATGGTAGAAAACTGACGAAGTATCTTTAGTTGATTATTGACGTTCATTTATAATTTTCTTCTTTAACAATATAAGCATTGGTCATAACATTCCATCAGTTTGCTTCCAGACGCTTCCAGAAACCTCTTGACGTTTTATTCAGGGAACGTACATTGTCGGTTTTGATGCAGAGTTTACAGAACTGGGTTCGTGTAGAATGAGCAGGAATCTTTAAACAGAACGAAGAGGATAATTGAAAGTTCATTACTGATAACCTTTGGAAAGCAAATATAAAATGTTGAATGTATCGAAAAAAAAGTAAGGAGTAATCTTGCCTTTGAAGGTTCGTGCACTCTGCAAACTGAATTGAAGCAGTACTCAATTCAAACCCAGATAATGACTTTAATATTTTAGCCCATGCTACTTGCTTTATTAAATGAAGAGTAAAGGCTGTGTGCATGAACGAAGCATAATAAATGAAACACCCTTTGTATTCCATGCAAAATTTTTCAATCCAAAAGAACTTCCTAAAGTAGCGTAACAGAGCGCAAGTCATCATCAGTGTTACTTTTCAATGGAAAAAAGAATATATCCACGAAGATACACAAATAACACAAATCGACAATGGTCACATCAAAATTTCACAGATTGCACGTTAAATTTTAAGAAAAGGGTCTACATAATTTAATTTAAAATAAAAACCAGATATCAACCACGTTTTTGGGTGAAACGACAAATGTGTCGTTTCACCCACTGACAAGCTTCTCGCAGTGGTATAGGGGCAATGAACTCAGGGCCAATCCCAACAAAGTAGAGATGGTCATATTTGCCAAGAAAAGGAAGCTGGAGGACTCTCCCAACATATCGTTGGAAGGGACCCCTCTTGTGGCTAAGAAATGCATCAAGCATCTGGGTGTCTGGTTGGATTCCAAACTAACCTTCAGCTACAAATTCGGCTCAAGACTAAGGTGCTCTGTGGGCTTGCAGTAGGGCGCTGGGGAGATCTCTGGACTTAGGCCGAAAACTATGCTGTGGGTCTATAGGACGATGATTATCCGTCTATGCTCCGATGCTCATGCACAGAGCGGTCGTTTGGTGGCCAGGATCAATGAAAACGGCGTCCAGACTAGTGCTGGATAAATTACAGCGACTGAAGGCTCTGGTGGGGTTGCCTCCCTTTCCATGTGGGGCTTTTTTGGAAACCTAACAATCTTGGGTTGGCCAGGTGACGCGATGCTCCCTGAGATAGGCTTCCATGAGGGGCTAAACATCCTCTTCCCTGCGAAGAAGTATTGGATGAAGGAAACGACGGGATCCTGGGATGGGCTAGTAGAGTGGTATGGAATTATCCACCCCACTAAGCGAGCACACTACGGTTTTCCAAGCGAACATTTTTGCGATCATAATGGGGTCTGGGAGTCGATAAGGCTCAATGTCGATGGCGGGAGGATTTTCTTCTGCTACGACAGCAAGGCCGCACTAATGGCACTGAAGTGGGTCCGCACACACCTCTTGTTGGTAAAGGTTTGTAGAAGCTGGCTAATTGAACTTGCAAAGCTTAAACAAATTACGCTGGACTGGGTATCGGGATAGTCGGGTGTACCAGAAAAGTTTCCGCACGCGGATACTAAGGGCCTGATCCCTGTGTGGGGATCACCCAGAGTGTTTACGAAAGATTTTTGGAGGCTAGTACGGAGGATCGGGTCAAAGAGGTATAGCGGGTAACTTCGGGAATGAGACAGATGAGGCCCATGATAAATGGGCCCGAGAAGAGTCTTAACAGGTTTTTGTGCCTACCTAGGAAGGAGTGCAGGGCCCTGGTAGGATTCTACACAGGGCACTGTAGGCAAGGCCCGCTAGGGGCCACCCCTTCTGTCACTGATACTGATACTGATTATTAATTATTGTAAACACTCTCCAGAAAGTGACATTTTACAGGAAGATTTTTGCCTCCAATCTGACAAAAGTTTCTAAAAAAATTCCGTTAGACCTAAACATAAATTAAATGCGTGTCCCTCTATTTCTTCCAATTCTGCCAAAAATATGTCAAAAACAGTTCCAATTCCTAGACAATCACCTAAAGAACGAAAGTGTGAATAAACTTTCCTATAAATGAAATGAAATATTTGAAATGGCAGATTTAACTGAAAGTTTTGAGGCTTCCATTTCAAGTGTGAATGACGAAATTAATGTTTCTAGTAACTAGTCTGCTAAAATTGTAAATAATTCTAAACTTTATTTCTAACGCTAAATATTACTAATTGATGGCTGTGAGTGTTAGTTGGGTTATTGACGAAATTTCAGCTTATGCTTATATAGTACTAAAAGTTTTTCTAAACGCCAACTTTATCAATCTAAAATGGAGTTTACCATTTGATATTTAAGTGACTAGGAGTCGTTTTCAGAGCCCGTATTGTGGTAATAGGGAAGGAACTCTCTAGGGTTGAAATATTGAAACAAAACTTTAAAAAGACAAAATTTGAAAATATTCTGGGTAGCTCAGAAAACAACAAAGTTGTATCCGAGGCATACAGATTTTTATTAATCAAATTAATTGACTGACTTTAAAGTAAAAACATACGTGGAGTACGTAACAGTAATAATGTTTTTATGTGTCGCCTAGTACATACACATGGTCTTTTAAAACATTATTATTATAATAAAATAAAATCTACTCTTAGCTATCAAATTTCCACTTCTAAATTAAACTACTCAGGTGTTACTTTAATCAAGGTGAACTTAATTATAAATAATATAACTCGAGAATAACAACCGCAGAGAAGCGACAACATAAATCCCGCCTAAACATTTGGAGTGGGAGGTAAACCGGCCAACTGTCATCTCCACGTGCTTGTCAGTTTAGTTTAGTCCGAGATTTGTTTAGTACAGTCGTCGACGACAAAATGTTTGCGTGAACGCCAGTTTCCTTTGGTTTGTTTGTGTGTTAATAAATTATTGAAGTGACTTCTCTAGCGAGGGTAAAATCGGAAATCAAATTATCAAAGTGAAACGCCCCTTTAATTAAGCATGTTCCGGTATAGCTAGAGGGCTGCAATTTTCAGGACATGTAGCCGGGGCAAAAATGAGGATCCTGGACGAGAACTGCCCCCCCCCCCGTTCGGCCCGGAGCGGGGGGGGGGGGGGGGGTATGAAAAAAACTAAATTAATTTCGGAAGAACGAGAAGGGTTCCGGTGTCGAAATTTTTATGGTAGGTGTGCGCCACATTGGGGGACTATCTTTGAACATATAGGGGGACCGGGGCCCTAATTTAAGGAAGATTTTGGTAAAAAAAAGGTTTTTTGCCAATATCTCTGCAACGGAGTCTCGAACCGAAAATCTGACAAGCGATGACCCCGTGGCACGGGGTAATCAGTGGGGGTGGGAATTATACCCCAACCTTCCCAGATACCCAAAAAATTTCGAAAAAATGGAAAATAAAAATAAAAAAAAAACGTAAAAAATTGTTCCGAAAGTTAATACAAGTGTTATAAAACGAAATAAGAAAAAAAATAATAATATTAAAAAAAAAGTTAGAGAAACGCTGTTTTCGGCAAAAAAATAAAAATCTGAAAAAAAACAAGAAAAAAAGCATTCGCAAAGTTAATAAAATTATTATAAAACTAAATAAGGAGAAAAAAATAATTAAAAGAAAAGGAAAAAACTGTTTGTACTGTTAATAAATGTAGTATAAAACAAATTAAAAAAAACTAATAAGAAAAAAAAAAGAAACGCGGTTTTTGGCTAAAAAAAGTTGGAAAAAAACAAAAAAGACAGAAGGGGTCGAAACCGGGGTTAAAAGTTGAGAACAAAAAGCTTAAAAGAAGATAAAAACTCAATTCACAATATCTCTTTCAGAAGTGTCACCAGATGTGTGCTTATAAAGGCACATAATTTTTTGTTAAATATTTTTTCTACTCTTATAGTAAACGCTTTCTTACGTACAGTTTACCTAATAAATAAAACAATTCTTACACACGAGTATGTGTAAAGAATACCAACGCACAGTTGTACGTTATAATGCATCGTGCGCCAATCAAATTAGGTTTTAAACCGCTCAAATCGCGAGAATTCTCGGCATCACGTTACCTGTGCTATGATTTTTTGGCAATTTTTATTGTTCGGTGACAGCAACATTATTTGAGAGTTGACGTTCAAATCGGTAATAATTATTAGTATTCGTTGATAGTGATTTTTAGTGGCATTTTAAAAATAGTGTTAGAAAAAGTATAGTACACTACTTACTACTTAATGGAAATTTGCTTATTACAAACTCGTTCGATTACAGACCACGCTCGCTGCGCTCGCTCGGGCAGTAATCTGTTTGTAATAAGCTACTTACCATTCTCGTTATGTATTATACTATTGTGAACTGTGTTTATCTTCGAAGACATTATGCCTGGCAATACGTGTGCATTTCGTGGGTGTCATTCCAAGGAAGAGGAAGTAATAAGCATGTTTTATTTTCCAAAGGATCCGGAAACTTTTGCCCCTGGTTTCGACACTTTTAAATATTTCTTTCGTTTTTTTTTCATCGAAAACCAAGTTTTTCTAACTTTTTTATATATTTTTTTATTATTTCGTTTTAGAATAAGAATATTTCGTTTTACAATAAGAATATTATAAAACTAAAAATATTCACTTTCCGAACATTTTTTTCCATTTTTTTATTACTTGGTTTTATAATACTTTTATTAACTCCGAACATTCTTTACGCTTTTTTCAATGTTTTCGCATTTTTTCAAATTTTTTATTTTTTTTCATAAAGCAGTTTTTTTTCTTCCCAGTTGTGCCATCCCCGACCTTGCTGTATTCTTTCGCCTTCTTTCGACAAAAACCGCGTTTCTAACTTTTTTTTTATTATGTTTTTTTCTTATTTCGTTTTATAATACTTGTATTTAACTTCCGAACGACTTTTTAAGTTTTTTTAAATGTTTTACTATTGGGTATCCGGAGAGGTGGTGGGGGTAGGGGCTATAATTTACCCCCCCCCCCTTTCCCGCTTATCAGTTTTTGTTTCCCCGAGGTCCCTCCTTAAATTAGAGCCCCGGTCCCCCCATATTATTATGTTCAATGGTACCATACAAATTTTGATCCCGTAGTTTTTCCCGTCTTCCCGAAATTAATTATTTTAGTTTTCCCATCTCCTCTCTCTCCTGGCCGAACGGGAGGACACGGAGACAAATTTCGGATCCTCATTTTATCCCGGCTACATGTTCTGAAAATTGCAGCCCTCTAGCTAACTGAAACATGCTTAATTAAAGGAGCGTCTCACTTTTATTTCCGTTTCTCTTTGATAAGCGTTACTTTTTTCTGACTACCGTCGCTAAAGTCGTGAGTAGCACAGTATACGTGATAGAAGCGGATACTTCTTTATTGAGTCTCAACTTATTTTACTTATTTGAGCCGGTTCTGATAGGTTATAATCAATTTTAATAGATTTGGTTAGTCGTCTAATCAACTTTGGATTAGTCTTAACTTATTTTACTTATTTGAGCGGGTTCAGATCCGTTATAATCAATTTTAATAGATTGGGTTAGTTTTGGTTAGTAGGCGAATCAACTTTGGGTTAGCTTTACTTAGTCTCGGCTTATTTTAGTCATTTGGACTGGTTCCGATACGTTATAATCAATTTTAAAAAGTTTTGTTAGTTTGGGTTAGTCGTCCAATCAACTTTTGGTTAGTTTCACTTATTCTCAACTTATTTTTGTCATTTGAAGCGGTTCCGATACGTTTTAATCAATTTTAATAGATTTGGTTGGTTTGGGTTAGTTGTCCAATCAACTTTCGATTAGTTTCACTTAGTCTCAACTTATTTTAGTCATTTGAACCGGTTCCGATACGTTATAATCAATTTTAATAGATTTGGTTAGTTTGGGTTAGTCGTCGATTCATCTTTCGGTTAGTTTCACTTATTTTCAACTTATTTTAGTCATTTGAAGTGGATCCGATACGTTATAATCAATTTTAATAGATTTGGTTAGGTTGGGTTATATTGGTTAATATGGGTTAGTCGTCGAATCAACTTTGGGTTAGTTGATTATAACGTAACTTTGGGTTAGTCTCAACTTATTTTACTTATTTGAGCCGGTTCCGATGCGCTATAAACAATTTTAATAGATTTGGTTAGTTTGGATTAGTCGTCCAATCAACGATACGAAAATTTCGTAACGCTAGACGAAAACATAAACCATGTCGTGATGCGGCCTTGAAAAATTACTCTCATGAAGCCAAAGAAGTATTCACTTCAAAGAGGTTACGACACGACAAATCAGTAAACTCTGAGTTATACCGTTAAATCCTAAAAGATAACTACTATTCATAATACATTTCTAATAAAGTAAATAATTATCAGAACACCAGGGGAATTAAAACTAAACTTACCTCTTTAAAAATGTCAATGTTACTAAATGATTCTGATATTATTGCTCTGACAGAAACTTGGTTAAATTGTTCCATTCACAATCAAGAATTTAATAGCACCTCTAGAAATATATTCAGAAAAGACAGAGACTATACTTTGACACATAAGAAACAAGGTGGAGGAGTTCTTTTGGCGGTTAGAAAGCAATATAGTACTGACATATGTGATATTTTTGATAGGGATTTGGAGGCGCTCTGTGTGAGGTTATGTCTGGGATTAGGTAGATGCTTGTATGTCGTTGTTGTTTATATTGCTCCTGGTTCTGAGGTTGACACTTACCGTAGATTTTATCAATGTATTGAGTCTAACTTGTTGAACTATGATTGTATAATACTAGGAGATTTTAACTTGCGTGACCTTGTGTATACTAATATGCATAACGAGCCTATTTGTGATTTTAATAATTTTTTAGCTTTTACAAATTTTATGCAATGTAATAATATTTTAAATGTAAATAATGTGGTGTTAGATTTAGTGATTTGCAGTCCGCGCCTATATTACTGCGAGGTGATAACTGAGACGGAACCATTACTGCCCATTGACAATCACCATCCTCCATTGTTGATCAATTTAAACTTAAAAACTAAGGAAACTTACGTTAAATACACACCTAATTTTAAGTACAATTTTAAAAAGGCCAACTTTTTGTTGATGCGTGAGCTATTTCTCAATCAAAGGTGGGACAGTTTGCTTGCATGCAGGAATATCAATGATGCAGTAACTGTTTTTTACCAGATGCTTGAAGATATTTTTAAAAAATGTGTCCCGTTGTCTAGACAGATTGGTAGAGTTTTTCCTGTTTGGTATAATGCAGACATTATTAGGCTTGTTAGAACTAAGGAACAATTATTTAAACGGTATAAGAGAACTAAAATAAATTACTGGTTTACGAGGTATATTGAAGTTAGGCGCAAATTGAAGTATGCTATAAATTCGAACTACAAGGAGTATATGTCGGAGGTTCAAGCTGCCTTGAGTTCTAATCCCAAATATTTTTGGAGTTTTATCAAGAGTCATAGAAATGAATCCGAGATTCCTGCAACTTTAAATTACAAAAACATATCTTACACAGGATCTCAAAACATTGCTAACATTTTTGCTGCCTACTTTGGTGATGTTTTTTCTAATCCTGAATCTCTTCCTTGGAAGCCCAATGTTTGTTTTGATTATTTTTGCTACGACCCCATTTTGGAAAGTGATGTTTTCAGTGCACTAAATGGGTTAAAGGGAAATAGGGCTATTGGCTTTGATGGTGTTCCGGGATATATTTTGAAGGGCTGTGGTGACCTACTAACCCGACCATTGACGTTTATATTTGATCTTTGTCTTAAGACATCAACCTTCCCCAGTGAATGGAAGGTTAGTAAAATAATTCCCGTTTTTAAGGGTGGTTTAAAGCGGGAGGTGGTAACCTATAGACCAATTTCCATTCTTAATTCTATTTCTAAGGTGTTTGAAATTGTTCTTTTCAATAGACTGTATGAGGATATTAGACATCATATCTCTGAGCAGCAGCATGGTTTCCTACCCCAAAAATCTACTATGACGAACTTAGTGATTTTCTCTCAGTACATCCATACTTCACTAAACAACAAGTCTCAAGTTGATGTTATATTTACCGACTTCCAGAAGGCTTTTGACAGGGTTAAGCATACTGTAGTGGTTAAGGCCCTTCAGCGAATGAATGTAGCACCGGCTCTCACTATGTTGTTGATGTCCTACTTGTCGCAGAGGCAAAATATTGTAGAAATTAGTGGCTTTAGGACGAATCCTTATCCTAGTCATTCAGGTGTTCCTCAAGGGTTAAATCTGGGACCATTACTTTTTGTTGCGGCAATAAATGGCATGTGCAAGTCATGCAAGTATTCTACTGCCCTTTTGTTTGCTGATGACTTTAAAATGTTCTTGGAAATTGATGGCCCTGGCAGCGGGTGCGAACTCTTACAGGATGATCTTAATAGGGTGGTTAAGTGGTGTGCGGAAAATGGGTTTGCTCTCAATACACAGAAATGCGCCTCCATGAGTTTTACACTGAACAAGAATGTTCATAGACATGTATACAGTGTTGATGGTTTGCCTCTGTGTGCTGCCTCTAACCATAAGGACCTGGGGGTAATGTTTGACACTGGTTTAGCATTTTCTGATCATATTGCTGCTAGGGTTAAGGAAGCACATGGTATCTTGGGGTATGTTATTAGGACAACAAAGAATTTTAGCCTACGTGTATGTGTTAGGTTGTTTGAAAGTCTCGTGTTGCCAAAACTAGAATATGGATCTGTTATATGGTCCCCACAATATGATACTTGGGTTAACTGTATTGAACGTATACAAAGAAAGTTTCTAAAATACTTATATTTTAAAAGGTTTGGTTACTACCCAGAAAGAGGCTTTGATAATTGGACTCTGCTTCATATGTTTGAGTGTTTATCTATGGAAAACAGAAGGGTAAAAACATGTCTGATATTTCTTTTTAAGATTATTAGTAATAAGGTGGACTGTCCCAAGATTTTATCTGAAATTAAATTTTCATTTGGCGCCGGAAGTACTAGATCAAGAAATTGTTTCTACCTGGATTTCCCTCGCACTAATACCTTTAAGGCTTCACCTATATATAAGATGTGCTCTTTATTCAATAAATATGCCTCTGATATTGATATCTACCAAGTTCCTCTGAATCAATTCAAAATTATGATTACTAATAGGCTTTATGAACAGCAATCTGCAATGTTACCGTAGAACTGTGATTTGAATGACTGTCGTTTTAACTTTTTGTGGTAAGTTTTTTTAGTTATATATCGTTACATTTGTACTTATAAGTTAAATATTGTTTGTTCTTGCTGTTGAGTGTTTTTATATTGTTTTTTGATGTACTATTGTATCTGCTATGTATTAAGTTTGGTATCTGTAATTGGCAATCATTGCTGTTGATACTGTAAGAAATAAATAAAAAATAAAAATGAAATAAAAAACATGTAATTAATTACATGTTTTATCAGTGTATAGCATTTCTTTTTCCTTAATTACATTTCTCTCAGTTTATTAAACCGGTCATCTTTCACATATGACAAATTGAACTTGGCTCTCCAACTTCAAAGGTGCCGACTGCTTTTGTCGCTTCTCTGCGGTTGTTATTCTCGAATATAACTATTGGGATTTCTTGCCTGTACAGGCCTCTCTCTACGGGCATACAATCTTTCATTAGAGACATTGAATCATTATACACTGATAACTTTGGGCGATATGAATATAGATTTAGCAGCTGATAATGACAATGAGGTAAATAATTATATAATTATGTTGGGTCATTTAGGTTTACTATCTGTCATACATAGCTATACACGAGTAACGCTTAAAACAAAGTCTGTCTTGGCCCATAATTCAAATTCAAATTCTTTATTTTGTCTTAAAAACTATAATACATATCATAGACCACGTCAAAAAACACTTCGTAAAACAAACTTACAGTATGTTTAAAAAATCAACTTCCGCAGCAGGAATTTGTCAAAACAATTAAAAAATAACACATTACGCAACACGGTACAATAAGTACAATACAAAAAGTTTCATTCCTATATAAACATTCACAAAACACAACTACTCTGACAAAAACAGCCCTACTGCACTATGTTTATGGTCACTTGTGAGTCTTTAAAAGGGTTTCAAACTCCGAAACTGTATAGAAAATATTGCTGAAAAGCAGTTGCTTAATTTTGGTTTTGAATTTGAGGTTGATTGCTTTACTTCCATAGGTAGCAAATTGTAAAGATGGCTTCCAGAATAAAAAAGTGACTTTCTATATGATTCATCTTTAAGCTTTGCAAGACGCAAATTATTTCTACCAGGAGTGTTGTGTTGGTGTCGATCACCTACTATAGGCAGTTTGTTTCTATTTTTAAATATAAATTCAAGAATTTTCAAAACGTAAATCTTTTTTTCTCCAAAGATATTTCGATATGATTGTCTAAAGGGAATGTTGAAAAGAATCCTAATAATGCGTTTTTGAATCACAAACACTCTCTCCAAATCCCCAGCCCTACACCACAGCACTATGCAGTAACTAAGTACGCTGTAGTATACATTCATTAACTCCCTTAAATCCAATGACTTCTTTAGTTGGTTTATAAGAAAAGCACTCTTACTTAATTTTCTACAAACAGTATTAATTTGTTCAGACCATTCCATGTGCTTGTCGATCATTATCCCAAGAAATCTAGCTGAATTCGAGCATGAAATAGATTTGCCTTTAAAGTTAAAAACAAAATTATTTGGTTTTCTATACTTATTGCAAATTTCAACCGCATCAGTTTTTGCATGATTTAGCAAGAGTTTACTGGATACACACCAGTCATTGATTTTAGTTAGACATGAAAGGACTTTTCGTTGTAGGTTAACTGGATCTGGATCGGAGATAACGGCTGTAGTGTCATCACAAAAAATACAGATTCTAGCACTTTTAACAAAATCTGCCAGATCATTAATCAAAATTGTAAAGATAAGTGGACCCAAAACACTACCTTGAGGTGTACCCAAACCCATTACAAGCTACGCAGAAAGTTCTTCTCCAATCTTTACACTAAATCGGTCTGCCAAAAAAGACTGAAACATCGTGTTTATGTAACCTCTAATTCCCACTCTATCCAACTTCATAGCAACAAAATTAGGATCCACTGAGTCAAAAGCACGCGAGATATCAAACAGCAAAAGCATTACATGCTCATTTCTGTTTACGGAGTCAAATATGTGCTGTGTTAATTCCACTCCAGCACTCTCTGTAGATAGGCCTTTACGAAAACCGTGTTGACTGTAAGAGGAAACATTATGAGCATTAAGGAAATGTGACGCTCTGTCATGAATCACTTTTTCAATATTTTTGTAAAAAAAAAATCAACGAACCAATCTTAAATATTCATCTTTTGTACTGCACTCTGCCCTTACAGAGCATTACCCTATAAAGTTATACATTGAACTAAATCCAAATGCACAGGCAGGGAACGTGAGTGAAAGTATTGCATTACTTTTCCAAGATTGACTACAAACGTTTTGGTAACCTTATTGAAAATCAAAGCTGGAGCAGTGTATTTAAATGTAAGGATGCAGAATATGCCACACAAAATTTCTCTAGAATAATAACTGATACTCTGAACAGTGCTAAAATCGTGAAAACATATAAAACCAAAAACTATAGAAAATTGAAGCATTGGAACCCAATTGAATCATTAATTTTATTCTATAAAAACTAAAGACAAAACTTCTACGATATAACAAAGAGAACAATAAAAAAGCGTTTACAGATTACAGAAATTATCTCAGTAAAAATTGCAATCATGATTTCTACAAAGCTGAAATAAATAAAAGTGGTCATAATCTGAAAAAAATGTGTGACGCTATTTCCAAAGCTACCGATACTGCTATGACAAAAAGTACCCCGTATCTGGATATAACCAGCAATGGAAACTCCAGGATTTATCAAATTATTGCAATGATTTTTTCGTTAACATAGGTTACAAAATGTATCAAGGAATTAGAAATGCTACCTGCAAATTCTCTCAAAAACAGTTTTGCATCACAATCGTCCATGTTTTTAAAACCAACAGAAAGAAAGGAAATTATAAAACAAATCAATTTCCTGAAAAACAATTGTTCCCCTGGATTAGATGTTATTAATACGAAAATAGTAAAATATTTTCACAGCTATTTTATTGACCCATTAGTTTATATATTGAACTTGATTTTTAGAGCAGGCAAAGTCCCTGAAAGTTTTAAAATAGCAGTTGTTATTCCCATACGTAAGTCGGTTGATAAATCTTATGCAAGCAACTTTCGCCCAATTAGTGTGATCAATACATTCGCAAACATTTGTGCGAATTTTATATCACTACGTCAATTTGGTTTTGTGAGGGGTTTGAGTACTTCTGTTGCTATGTGTGAATTGTGCAATTGTATAACTGAGGCTCAAGATAACGGCGGCCATAAAACTCTTGCCGTATTTCTAAATCTTGCGAAGGCATTTGACACCGTGCCCCATGACTTGAAGTACTACAATGCTATGGGCTGAGGAGCCCTGTGTTGGATGTCTTCTCGAGTTATCTAACGAAAAGAACGCAGGAACAATTGATGACACAATCAGTGATCCATTAAAAATAAAAATTGGGGTTCCACAAGGAACTGTTCTGGGGCCAACTCTTTTTATAATATATATCAATTCCTTGACTGATATGCAGATTTCAGATGGAATTGTGATTTCTTATGCTATGACATAGTGGCGGTATTTTCGGGAGACTCATGCTTATCTGTCAAAAATTCTATGATTGAGGGTTTAAAGAAAATAAAAATCCGGTTAGGCTCATTTAAATTAACATTAAACGTCACTAAAACTCAACATATAGCCCTTAGAATAACCCTTGCAAGTCGACCTGAATATAATCATGTCAGTATTGAAAATTTTGGCAGTGATATTTATGAAGTTGACTTTATAAAATATTTAGGAATCATTGTGGATAGAAACCTTAAGTGGGATCAGCATATTAAGGTACTAACGAGTAATATTAGAAAGCTGCTGTACAAATTCTACATGTTGAGGGATATCCTTAGTAAGAAACTTTTGATTAGTATTTACAAGGCTCTAATTGAGTCACTTATGAGATATGGTGTGATCGTGTGGGGTGGTATGTAGCAAAATTCGCTAAGCCCTTTGAATGTGGTCCAGAATTACATCCTTAAAATTATATACCGTAAAAATAAACGTTTTCCTACTGACCTGCTATCTTCTGAAGAAATATTTTTATTTTATTTTATTTTA
>MU183595.1:144119-186069 GCA_016904865.1 Pissodes strobi | reverse complement strand
AACAAAAATACGTATCTTACCGAATACTTTCATTTGACATAAAAAAATAGAAAAGTTGGTCCTTGTTACGCGGGCAAAAATGCCAAAAAACGGTAACTTGTCCTGTTTTCACACCCTGTATATTAACCGATCGTAACCAAAATCAATAGGTTCCGAGGGTTTGTGGACCTCTACCTCTATGCCAAATTTCAAGTCGCTATCTTCAAAATTGCGACCTGTAGTCGATCTCATCACATACATACACACATACTCACATACACACATACAGACAAAAAATCAAAATTTTTTTTTTCGATTACAAATCGATAGGTATAAGTCCCAGAGCGATCCGACGTACCGTTACGAAGTTTTTATCCCGATTGGTCGCGCCCTATAGAAAGCCCTATATTATAGATAAGGGCTTTCTAACAAGCGGCGTTGCCGCCTGTGCCTGCGGCACGCGCGAGGCCCTTCGGGCCTCGTTTCGTGATTTTCGGTCACACATTATTGCCACGCTCCTATCCGTACCGTGGCCTATAATTAGAAAGCCCTTATAATTAGAGTTACCAACCTCTAGTTTAATTTTACCGTGATACATTTCTAATTGGTAGCCATGGTAACCGACTTGTCAACGTCAATCGTTAATTTTTTTATCTTTACCTAAATACCAAATATCAAATCTCTAAGTCGTAGGATTGACGAATTAAGAAGATTTTTTACTTTTTTTGATTACCATAGCAACCAATTTTTTAGTATCAAATTAGGCTTCATAAACAATCCTAAGTACCATACTATATCTTTTATTAGTGATTTACATATTATTAATTGGTTGCTATGGTAACTATGTTGTCAACAAAAAATGCTAACATACTTTTATCTCTATTTATAAATTGACACCGAAAAAAGGAAAAGTTGGTACTTGTTTACACGAACAAAAGTGGCAAAAATGGTAATTTGTCCTGTTTTCACACCCTGTATATTAACAGATCGTAACCAAAATCAATAGGCTTCGAGGGTTTGTGGACCTCTACCTCTATGCCAAATTTCAAGTCGCAATCTTCAAAATTGCGACCTGTAAATGCCAGAAAACGGTAACTTTTCCTGTTTTCACACCCTGTATATTAAACGATCGTAACCATAGTCAATAGGCGTCGAGGGTTTGTGAACCTCTAACACTATGCCAAATTTCAAGTCGCTATCTTCAAAATTGCGACCTGTAATGCCAAAAAACCGTAACTTGTCGTGTTTTCACATCCTGTATATTAACCGATCGTAAACAAAATCATTAGGCTTCGAGGGTTTGTTGACCTCTACCTCTGTGCCAAATTTCAGGTCGATATCTTCAAAATTGCGACATGTAAATGCCAAAAAACGGTAACTTGTCCCTTTATCACACCCTGTATAACAATTAGAGCAAAAGAGCAAAGGAGCAAAAATACGTGTCTTACCGAATACTTTCATTTGACATAAAAAAAAAAGAATTTTATTCTTATTTACACGGACAAAAATGCCAAAAAAAACGGCAACTTGTCCTGTTTTCACACCCTGTATATTAACCGATCGTAACGAAAATCAATATGTTCCGAGGGTTCGTGGACCTCTACCTCTATTCCAAATTTCAAGTCGCTATCTTCAAAATTGCGACCTGTAAATGCCAAAAAACGGTAACTTGTCCTGTTTTCACACCCTGTATAACAATTCGAGCAAAAAGCAAATAGAGAAAATACGTGTCTTACCGAATACTTTCACTTGACATAAAACAAAAGAAAAGTTGGTCCTTGTTTGCACGGACAAAAATGCCAAAAAACGGTAACTTGTCCTGTTTTCACACCCTGTATATTAACCGATCATAACCAAAATCAATAGGTTCCGAGGGTTCGTGGACCTCTACCTCTATGCCAAATTTCAAGTCGCTATCTTCAAAATTGCGACCTGTAGTCGATCCCATCACATACACACATACACACATACATACAGACAAAAAATCAAAAATTTTTTTTTCGATTACAAATCGATTGGTATAAGTTTCAGAGCGATCCGACGTACCGTTACGAAGTTTTTCTCCCGATTGGTCTCGCCCTATAGAAAGCCCTATATTATAGATAAGGGCTTTCTAACAAGATGACCGGCTTCAGAAAATTTTGCAAGACCAAGAAGACAAAAGACAAGTAGAACAGGGCCGGCTTCAGAAAATTTTAGAAGACCATGAAGAAAAAAGGCAAGCAGAGCAGGACCAGCTTCAGAAATCGATGCTGGATGTAATTGTAGGCGAGCAAGGAAAATTACAGAAAATATTGGACGGACAAAATGAGAAATTTGAAAAAGAAGTATACAATATACAAAAAGAAGTAGGAGACGTACAGAAAGAAGTGAAGAATCTACAAGCAGAATTTACCAGACTAAAACATCAAGCAACCACCGAGAGGGCATTCGCCTCAGGACACAACATCAAACCCCCAACGTACGACGGTCAAACATCCTGGACAATGTACAAAAGACAATTTGAAGCCGCTGCTGTTGCCAACGGTTGGAATAATGAAGAAATGGCTACATCACTAGTGGTAGCGCTTCGTGGATCTGCCCTGGAACTACTGCAGACCATTCCCATCAGCCACCAAGGGAAATATGACATACTTGCAGCTGCCCTCGAGAGACGATTTGGAGACCAACATAGAAGACAACTGTATCAGGCACAAGTTAAGTCCCGACATCAGAAGCCTGGTGAAAACCTGCAAGAGTTTGAGGCAGACGTCCGACGTCTCGTTCAGTTGGCCTATCCGGGAGCAACGGAAGAATTTCAAGAGGAACTTGTTGCTGAATATTTCGTGAATGGTATCAGAGATCCAGAAACTCAGAAAATGCTACGCCTAGCCAAATTTGATAACAGCCGTGAAGTTTTGGGTAGAGCTCTGGAAATCGAGGCGGCCTGTAACATCTCTAAGCCAGCAATCAGGGACGTATCCATCAAGGAAGAAAATTTGGCGAACAGTTGTGAACTAACTGAAATGGGCGGTATTGTGAAGAAATTAACCGAAATTCTTCAGGGCACGGGGAGATTCCGGGAGTCACTAGAAGTTAGGCCATACAACCGTAATCACTGCTATAGATGTGGCAAGACTGGACACTTCAAAAGGGACTGTCGAGTACAAAGATTCCAGGAGCCAATAGAAGATAGGCCACATAACCGAAATACATCAAATCAGTGCTATAGATGTGGAAAGACTGGACATTTCAGAAGGGACTGTCGAGTACGGATATTCCGGGAGCCAACAGAAGTTAGACCATGTAATCGAAAAGCTATAAATCAGTGCTATAGATGCGGCAGGACTGGGCATTTCAAAAGGGACTGTCAAGTACAAAGATTCCGGGAGCCACTAGAAGATAGGCCACGTAACCGAAATATTTCAAATCAGTGCTATATATGTGGCAACATTGGGCATTTTAAGAGAGACTGTCGAGTACAACTACGACCTACAGCTCCATCCAGAGACAACAGCAGTTCAAAGCCTAGTCAGGAAGAGTTGAAACAATATAACTTTAAGGCTAAGCACAGGGAAGGAAGATGGCATAGTAATACAGATGCTTTATCCAGAAGGTCATGTGAGGATAATCATAAACATTGCCAAAGAATTGACCAACGAGAAGGAATCGCTCCCATTAGGCGAATCAAGTTTAAGGTTGATCAGCAGTGGACCACAGAGCAACTAAAGAAAGATCAGCTTGAGGATAATGAAATAGCACTACTACTAAAAGCTAAGGAAGAACGTCAACCAAGACCAAGCTGGAGAGATATTTCAACTAAGGGATCTACTTTTAAATCTCTGTGGACTCAGTGGGACTCCCTGGTAGTTGAAAATGGGCTCCTTAAACGAGCCTGGGAAAGCGCCGATGGCAAAGTAGTGAAGACGCAGTTAGTGGTACCAAGGAAGAGGGTGTCGGAAGTTCTGGACGAAGTACATAATAGAAAGTTTGGTGCTCATCTCGGAGTTAACGGAATGATTGACAAGATCCGCGACAGATTTTACTGGGTCAACTACTGCCAGGATATGAAATCATGGTGCCATCAGTGTTCAACCTGTGCCTCAAGTCAAGGATCCCAGACAAGAACCAGTGGGAAGATGAAACAGAATGATGTGGGACTATTGTTTGAACGTCTCGCCAGTAACCGAATGAAGGCTCGATATGATCTCCAAGCTAACTCTAGGGGATTTCGGATGAACGATAAAGTCTGGTTATATAACCCGCAAAGGAAGACAGGAAGATCTCCCAAGCTAACACCAGTATGGGAAGGACCCTATACGGTCATCAAAAGAATTAATGACGTTGTGTATAGAATTCAACGTAGCCCCAGAAGCAAACTGAAAGTTGTACACCTCGACAGGTTGAAAGCATATCACGGACATGAAGTAGCTGATCGGGGCGATCAGAATTAAAAGGGAGGCAATGTTACGGCTAGCCCAACAACCATCCGAACGTTTTTGTGCTACCCTATAAAACTAGCCGCCGCCGCCGTGCCGCTCGCTTCCCTGTCTGTATGACTCATCGCCCGGCCGGTCGCGAAGTTTCAGGATCGCTGGAATTGTCTCGATGGCCTCGTCGAGATCATATAGAGTGGCCTCGGAATACTTCCCGAATATTCGTGATGGATTGGAGATTATATATAAGCAGACCTAAGGCCAATGTTAGTCAGTCGGATAGTCGGTTAGTCGGAGAGTTCAGTTCAGTTAATCATTGAGTGTTGAATAGATATTAGTGGTAAAGTTAGAAGAGTAGTATAGAGTGCTAAATTGTATACAGTGGTAGTGAATAAAGATAGTTAAAAATAGCAAAGTTGTAATTCTGTTAAGAACCCACGGGAAAAACGTAACAATATAATAGTTTTATCTTTGCAAGATAAAAATGACAAAACTCATTCATTATTTAAAATAACAAAGTAAAATCTCTGAAATAAATTTTATGTATTACATATTAGTTCACAGATTACATCAGTATTAAAAGAATTCAAGTTTTTTTTTTCTACTGACAAAATACTGAGCATATAGGGATAAAAAAAATAAGGAAAATCCAAGTCGGTGGATCGACATAACTGTAGAGGGGTTGTAAGCATTTATTGGTGTCTTGATTGCCAGTGGCAGAAAATTACAAATTACAGGATTGTAGACTAAAAATGCAATGCTCAAGCAATGCATGCAATGGAAATGCCCTCAACATACTCAGCAACCAATCCGGAAGAAAGGTAAAAAACGATTCCAAATAACTACCATCCAATTGCCTTAGTTCTCATCATGTCCAAAGTAATGGCGAAACTGATCAACAAACATCTCTTAAAATATCTCGAATCAGGAGGCATCAAAAGCAATCGCCAGTGTGACTTCCGCAAGCACAGATCAACGAGGAAAATCTTGTCTTACGTGACTTACCGGTGGATCAATGCCATCGAGAGCTACGGCCAATCTCATGTACTGGCTCACGATACTGCACGCTTCTATGCGTTTTGCAATTTCTTAAGGGATCGAAGCATCTGTGATGGTGTTGATGGACATTTGTCGGAGCAAATTCAAATTAATGCCGGAGTTTATGAAGGGTGAATATTATCTCCCATACGGTTCCTGCTCTATATCAACGATCTCTTATACCGAAAAACAAAATAATTCTATTTATACCACTCTTATATCTTTGTTCATGTCGCGCACTACAATGAACGCTGCTCGTTCCCACCGCAAGCGAGAAAATCAGATTGCTGACATCAATGAGGATATGAACGCCATTGTGAAATGGGGTGAGGTAAACAATGTCCAGAATAACGCAGGAGAGACTCAAGCTGCTGTTTTCGCGAAAGAAAAGCAAACATCGCCAGACCTGACTTATTAATGGCAGAACAAACACTGACTCTGGCCTTATCCATAAGCTTGCTATGTATCAACGTAGTAAACAACATATCTTGGCGTAATCACGTCACGAAAATCGCCAAGGCAGCGGCACAAAAGCTATGAAGACTATATAGAGCAAAAAAAAATGTCTATACCTCATCAGCTCTTACTAATCTATAGCGCCTCGTTAGGGCCATCTTTGGCATACTGTTACCATGTGGAAAGCTCGGCACACACACTTGCTCAAGATACTAGACTCCATACAGAAAAGAGCAGATCATCTTGTGGATGACTCAGAGTTGACCCAAGCCCTTGATAGCCTTGAACATTGAAAAAAGTGGTGTACTTATCTCCTTACTATCGATACTACTACAGAACGTGTTCGAACACGCCCATAGTTTTGCCAAACAGAAACACCCGTTAGACACAAGCTACCCATCAATATACGATTTAGTTGCGAACACCTAGGACGTTGCTGTTGCGGGACTCCTTTGTCTGGAAGACCGCCTCGCTCTGAAATGGACTTCCGAGTAACATCTTTCCCGAAAACTACAACCTATAGTACCTATGGTATAGAATTTTACTTTTGTGTGTGTGCCGAACATAAGAAAATAAAAATTTACTGCAGTGTTTTCTAGAAATAAAAACAGATTTTTAGATACATTTACTTTGATAATCCCGAGACTACGCAGCAAAGAAGGGACGTAGGTAACGACCTACTAGAAGCTATCCGCACTCCGGACAAAAGTATGGGTTTGTGCGGATTACGACATAGCGTACACTTTGAACGGCCTAGTTTACACGGGCATGATAAAACCGAACAACAAATGCGAAGTAAATTAGGGACAAAGGGTAGTACTAGATATGGTCAAAGCTTACACCACAACATGAAGAAGAGTACCTACTGACAGTTTTTACTTCGATTCCTCTGGCAGAAATTCTTCTTGGAAAAAAAGCGACGATAATCGCAAAGCTGCGAATGAATAAACAAAAGATTAAGATATAATTTCTCGCAAAGACTCGACGTGTAAAACACTTCTTTGTAACTGATTTTACCGATTTAATAATACGTATTTCCCATGTTCTTCGAAAAAATTAAGTAGCTATTTTGTTATCATCCAATTTCAACGATGCACAAACGAGCAAAGAACGAGAGGTAAAGGTGCTGTGGATACTGCAGACATAGTGAGCGAGACTGCTCTAAAGTTCGAGCATCGACTGTAGCCATTATTTTTTTTTCAATTCATTGGCATTGCAATTTTATAATATTTTTCCACAAAATTCCAGATTGGTGTAGAAATAAAGGGAAACGCAGAATTTTTTTTTAGATATTGAGCCGTATTAATGAGGAAGAAGGATATCTTCACAAGCATAAGGTAGAAGTGCAAGGTTTTAATTTAAAGTAAAAGGTAGAAGTATAAGCATTTCGTTTTCTTCTTGTACTTATAAGGATTATCTCATACTTGCAAGGACGTTAATCTAACGTGTTTACATTGATTTATTCATGTGTCATTTGAGCGGATTCTTCTTCCAATGCATTCCGTTAGCATAATATAGGTACAGAGAAATAAAGGTCTTCTTCAATTTGAAGTTGTGCATTCTGCATGACGTTAATTTTTTGATCATATAAATAATATATTCTATAATTATTCTTTATGGTCAAATCTTTTGAACCACACTGTTCATTATCACTATCGGAAACACTGCTAATATCCTTTATTTCTATGCAACTTCTAACAATAATACATTTTAGCAATTATGTTTAAAACTTGGAATAGTAATTCTTGGCTGATAAGTAGTGCTATGTTCTTCTTTTATTATCTTTCTAAAATTGTTTCATCTTTGTGACTAAATCCATAAGATTTAACTTGCCTTCATGTTGATGCTCACTTTTATGACTAGTCCTTGCTTATTTCATTCCTTGTTGTTAACAGCTTCTGTAGTCACCTACGTTGGGGTTTGGAACCTTCGGCAACATGCACTAAAACAGAGTTTTATCCACAATACGGAAACAGAATATTTGCACTCGACGCGCGTTTCGCTAACCATGTTAGTATCATCAGGAGATGATTAAAAACTGTTTTTAATCATCTCCTGATGATGCTAACATGGTTAGCGAAACGCGGGTCGAGTGCAAATATTCTGTTCCGGTATTGTGGATAAAACTCTGTTTTAGAGCTTCTGTAGTGTGCAATTTTATTTCTTTATTTACTAGGCTTTCTTTTTATTTTTCCATGCCTTCTTCTTAGTTTCAAGAATCTCCATTATCTTAGAATCAGCTAATAATGATCTTGGTGTCCTGTCAGCTCACTAGATAAATTGTTTACTGTATATTTTTAACATGCCAAACACGGATCCCACTATTTAAGTTTGCAATACTGCATTAAACTTTCGTAATCATCTTTTAATTTTCCATACCTTAGGCACACTTGCTGGAAAAAGATGCGCGATTTTTCATGAATGTGCTGGAAATTGACATCTTGCACGCACAAATCTATAGCTTCAAAAGCTTTCCTCATGTTTTCGAGAGTTAATGCTGGCAAAGCCACAGTGATAGTGAAAATGTAGAAAACACTAATAACGATCTATAATTCATAGCAAATAAAGATGCCAATGCTCCCGTGATACTAAAAATATCAAAAGTGCTAAAAATAAAAAGAAAAAAGGACGAAGCGATATGGAGCGTTACCAATAAATACGAGGTGACATGACGTTTGGTGTACGACTAGATTGAAAAGGTTAAAAAAAAAGATTACAATAGGAAACGAAGGAGGTATAAAAAAATTCACAGTCCATCACAAAGACGCAACCGGGAAGGGGGGGGGGGGACATTGAAAATGCCGAAGCAACGCTAAGAAATTTGAGATCTGAGAAAACTCATAATTGTGTGGAAATATATAGTTGATTGAAGTTTGGGTGGGATCAGGTTAGATTAAGTAAGTTTGGTTTATCAAAATATACCAAATAAATGTTTATTACTTCAAGTCTCGTTCTTTTTTACAATTTAAAGCGTTATAAGTGTGGTTGTAAAAAGCAAAATACCATTTGCATTCGATTCGTCTCACATTCCTCGATCTAACGATATGAAACACGACTAGTCTGTCGTAAGAAACAAAAAGTCACCCTCACCCACAAGATTACGCAAGTTTAGTTTAGCAAAATATATCACACAAATGCATATTAATTCAAGTTTCGTTAGTTTTTACTATTTATAACATTAGTGGTGGTTGTAAAAACCGCATTCGATTCGTGCCTCAATCCTCGATCTAACGCGGTTAGTGTCACTTTGTTTCAACTTATTTTAGTCATTTGAGTCAGTTCCAATACGTTATAATCAATTTTAATAGATTTGGTTAGTTTTGGTTAGTCGTCTAATAAATTTTCGGTTACTTTCTCTCAGTCGCAACTTTTTTTTACTTATCTGAGCCGGATCCGTTACGTTATAATCAATTTAAATAAATTTGGTTACTTTTGGCTAGTCGTCCAATCAGTAGTCCGACTAGTTTCACTTAGTCTCAAATTATTTTACTTACTTGAGCCGGTTCCGATATGTTGTAACCAATTTCAATAGATTTGGATAGTCGTCCAATCAATTTTCGGTTAGTTTGGGTTAGTACCTAGTCTCAACTTATTTTAGTCATCTGAACCAGTTCCGACGCGTTATAATTAATTTTACAAAATTTTGTTAATTTTGGTTAGTCTTCCAATCAAATTTCGGTTACTTTAGGCATTTGAACCGTTTCCGATATGTTAATAACAATTTTAATAGATTGGGTTAATTTTGGTTAGTCGTCAATTCAAGTTTAGATAGTTTCTCTTAATATCAACTTATTTTAGTCATTTGAACCGGTTACGATACGTTATAATTAATTTTAACAGATTTTGTTATTCTAGGCTAATCGTCGAATAAACTTTCAGTTAGTTTCAACTTATTTCAGCTGGTTCCGATACGTTACAATCAATTTTAACAGATTTGGTTAGTTTTGTTTAATCGTCGAATCAACTTTCGGGTAGTTTCACTTAGTCTCAACTTATTTTAGTCATTTGAGTCAGTAGCGATACGGTATAATCAATTTTAATAAATTTTGTTAGTATTGGATAAACGTCGAATCAACTTTCAGTTAGTTTCACTTAGTCTCAACTTATTTTAGTTATTTGAGTCGGTTCCGATAAGTTATAATCAATTTTAATAGATTTGGCTAGTTCTGGTTAGTCGTCTGATCAACTTTCGGTTAGTTTCACTTAGTCTCAACTTATTTTACTTATTTGAGCTGATTATGATACGTTATAATCAATTTTAATGGATTTGGTTAGTTTTTGTTAGTCGTCTAAACAACTTTTGGTTAGTTTCAACTCATTTTTGTCATTTTAGTCGGTTCCGACACGTTATATTTAAGTTTAATAAATTTGATTTCTTTTGGTTAGTCGTCTAATCAACTTCCAGTTAGTTTCACTTAGTACCTACTTATTTTAGTAATTTCAGTCGATTTCGATACGTTATAATCAATTTTAATAGATTTGGTTGGTTTGGATTAGTCGTCTAATCAACTTTTGGTTAGTTTCACTTAGTCTCAACTTATTACACTTATTTGAGCTGGTTCTGATACGTTATAATCAATTTTAAAATAGCTTTGGTTAAGTTTGGTTAGTCGTCTAGTCAACTTGCTGTCAGTTTTCCCTTTCTAGATCTGTGGTTAGTTTCAGTTAATCTCAACCTATTTTAGTCATTTGAGTCGGTTCCGATACCTTATAATCAAGTTTAATAAATTTGGTTAGTTTTGATTAGTTTTCTAATAAACTTCCGGTTAGTTTCACTTTGTCTCTAGTTATCTTACTTACTTGAGACGGTTTCGATACGATATAATAAGCTTTAATAGATTTGGCTTGTTTTGGTTAGTCGCGTAATCAACTTTCGGTTATTTTCTCTTATTCTCAACTTATTTTAGTCATTTGAACTGGTTTCGATACGTTCTAATCAATTTTAATAGATTTGGTTAGTCGTCCAATCAACTTTTGGTTATTTTCACTTAGCCTCAATTTATTTTCCTTATTTGGGCGGATTCCGATATGCATAAACCGTGTCGTGACGTTCACTAAAATTTTCCATATCGTGATGCGACCTTGAAAACTCACTGCCAAGAAACCAAACTATTCATCTGAACCTGCTCCGATACGTTATAGTCAAATATAATGTTTCTGGTTAGTTTTGTTAGTCACAAAAATTCGGTTCGTTTTGGTTAGTTTTAACTTACTTTAATTTGTGTAACCTATTTCGATACACTTTAGCCCGTTTTGGTTCTTTTGTTTACTTTGGATTAGTTTTGGTTAATCATTCAATTAACTTTTCTATATCCTTAACCAATTTTAATGTTTTTACACAATTTTGGTTAGTCGTCAAAATTCGGTTAGTTTGGATTATTTTTAGCTTACTATAATATTTTTAATCTGTTTCGATACGTTTTAATCACAGTTTAGGTTAGGTTGGGATAGATTGGGTTAGGTTGGATTAGATAGTTGTCGTGGGTAGTCGTTCAATCAATGTTCAGTTAATTCCAGTTAGTTTTAATTTTAGTCATTTCAATCGGCGCCGATACGTATAATTGAATTTAATGTTTTAGGGTAATTTTGGTTAGTCGCCAAAATTCGGTTGGTTTTGGTTAGTTTTAACTTTCTTTAATATTCTTAATCTATTTCGATACGTTTTTGCTTTTTTTGGACCTTTTGGTTACTTTCGGTTAGTCGTTGAATCAACTTTGGGTTAGTTTCAGTTAGTTCTAATTTATTTTAGTAATTTGAACCGGATCCGATAGGCTATAACCAATTTTAATTTCTATGGTTAGTTTTGGTTATTCGCCAAATTTCGGTTACTTTGAGTTAGGTTTAACTTACTTTTATTTTTTTTTAATTTATTCCGATACATTTTAATCCTTTTTGTGCTTTTGGTTACTTTTAGTTAGTTTGGGTTAGTCGTTCAATCAACTTTCGGTTAGTTTCAGTTAGCCTTAATTTATTTTTGTCATTTAAACGGATTCCGTCTTCAGAAACAGACTAACACGATCTCTCACGTATATTACGTGATGTGACAAATTCAGCATGCACTTTTTCGTGATTTGATACACCATAGTAGGAAAACAAAAACATTTTCAATGTTAAAAACTTAACCATCAAATTATTGGAATGGGAGAAATAGTTATTAAAGTATATGGACGGTGACAGCAATTTAACAATTGGAAAAATTAGTGGCGCCATGCAGATTGCTAGTTGGTACTGTGAAAGAAGGATCTCTACTCCACAAAAAGTGAGTGACGTATCTACTGAGCGAAAAGCCAACGAGCAGTCCACTAATGTCATGAAATTGCCACAAAAAATTCACAGTCCTTCACAAAGATGCAACCAGGGAGGACATTGAAAATGCCGAAGCAGAATGCAACGCTTAGGTATTAAATTTGAGATCTGAGAAAACTCATAATTGTGTGGAAATATATACTTGATAGCAGTTTGGGTGAGATCAGGTTAGATTACGTAAATTTAGTTTACCAAAATATACGTAATTACGTAAATTTAGTTCACCAAAATATACCAAATAAATGTATATTACTTCGTTCTTTTTTACAATTTAAAACGTTATAAGTGTGGTTGGAAATAACAAAAACCATTTGCATTAGATTCGTCTCACATTCCTCGATCTAACTATACGAAACACGACTAGCCTGTCGTGAGAAACTAAAAGTCACCCTCACCCACCCTTAACACAATTTAATGTAAAAAATTACTTTTAGCAGATAACGCAAGTTTAGTTTACCAAAATATACCACATAAATGCATATTACTTGAAGTTTCGTTCGTTTTTACTATTTATAACATTAGTGGTGATTGCAAAACTGCATTCGATTCGTCTCGCAATCCCCGATCTAACGCGGTTAGTGTCACTTAGTATCAACTTATTTTATTCACTTGAGACGGTACCAATACGTTATAATCAATTTTAATAGATTTGGTTAGTTTTGGTTAGTCGTCTAATAAATTTTCGGGTAGTTTCTCTTAGTCGCAACTTTTTTTACTTATTTGAGCCGGTTCCGTTACGTTATAATCAATTTTAATAGATTTTGTTACTTTTGGTTAGTCGTCCGGCCCAATCAACTTTCTGATAGTTTCCCTTAGTCTTAACTTATTTTAGTCATTTGAATTCCGCTACGTTTTAATTAATTTTAATGGATTTGCTTAGTTTGTGTTAGTCATTCAATCAACTTTTGGTTAGTTTCACTTAGTCTCAAATTATTTTATTTTCATTCATTTGAGTCGGTTCCGATCTGTTATTATCAATTTTAAAAGATTTGGTTAGTTTTGGTTAGTCGTCTAATCAACTTTCGCTTAACTTCACTTAGTATTAGCTTATTTGAGTCATTTGAACCGGTTACGATACGTTTTAATCATTTTTAATAGATTATATTATTTTTGGTTAGTCGTCGAATCAACTTTCGGTTAGTTTGCCTTAGTCTTAACTTATTTTAGTCATTTGAGTCAGTTGCGATACGTTATAATCAATTTAAATAAATTTGGTTAGTATTGGATAATCGTCTAAAAAACTTCCAGTTAGATTCACTTAGTCTCAACTTATTTTACTTATTTGAATCGGTTCCGATAAGTTATAATCAGTTTTAATAGATTTGGTTAGTTTTGGTTAGTCATTTATTCAACTTTCGGTTAGTTTCACTTAGTCTCAACTTATTTTAGTTATACGAGTCGGTTCTGATAAGTTATAATCAATTTTAATAGATATGGTTAGTTCTGGTTAGTCGTCTAATCAACTTTCGGTTAGTTTCACTTAGTGTCAACTTATTTTAGTCATTTCAGTCGGTTTCGACACGTTATCATTAAGTTTAAGAAATTTGGTTTCTTTTGGTTAGTCGTCTAATCATATTCCGGTCAGTTTCACTTAGTCTCAACTTATATCACTTATTTGAGCTGGTTCTGATACGTCATAATCAATTTTAATGGATTTGGTTAGTTTTGGTTAGTCGTCTAATCAACTTTCGGTTAGTTTCACTTAGTCTCAAATCAGTCATTTGAGTCGGATTCGATATGTTGTAATCAATTTTAATAGATTTGGTTAGTTTTGGTTAGTAGTCTAATCAACTTTCGGTTCATTTCACTTAGTATCAACTTATTTTAGTCATTTGGACCCGTTAAAATCAATATTAATGGGTTAGGTTATTTTTGGTTAGTCGTCGAATCAACTTTCGGATAGTTTTATTTCACTAAGTCTCAACTTATTTTAGTTACTTGAGTCGGTTCGAATACGTTAAAATCAATATTAATGGATATGGTTAGTTTTGGTTAATCGTCTAATCATTTTTCGGTTAGTTCCATTTAGTCTCAACTTAGATTCCTTATTTGAGCCGGTTCCGATACGTTATAATCAATTTTCATAGCTTTGATTAGTTCTGGTTAGTCGTCCAACCAACTTTCGGTTAGTTTCCCATAGCCTTAACTTATTTTAGTCATTTGAAGTGGTTCCGATACGTTATAATCAATTTTAATGGATTTGGTTAGTTTTGATTAGTCGTCAATCAACTTCCGGTTAGTTTCACTTAGTCTCAAATTATTTTACTTTTTTCAGCCGGTTCCGATATGTTGTAACCAATTTGAACAGATTTGGTTAGTCGTCCAATCAACTTTCGGTTAGTTTCACTTAGTCTCAACTTATTTTACTTATTTAAGCCGGTTCCGGTTCACTATAATCAATTTTAATATATTTGTTTAGATTTGGTTAATCGTCCAATCACCTTTCGGTTAGTTTCACTTAGTCTCAACTTATTTTAGTCATCTGAACTAGTTCAGACGCGTTATAATTAATTTTAAAAGATTTGGTTAATTTTGGTTAGTCGTCCAATCAGGTTTCGGTTAGTTTCGCCCAATCTCCACTTATTTTAGTCATTTGACCCGTTTCCAATGCGTTATAAACAATTTTAATAGATTGGGTTAGTTTTGGTTGTCCGTCAATACAAATTTCGGTTAGTTTCACTTAATATCAACTTTTTTTTATATATTTGAACCGGTTTCGATACGTTGTAATCAATTTTAATAGATTTGGATATTCTTGGTTAATCGTCGAATAAACTTTCGGTTAGTTTCACTTATTCTCAACTTATTTTACTTATTTGACCTGGTTCCGATACGTTATAATAAATTTTAATTGATTTGGTTAGTTTTGGTTAGTCTGCTAATCAACTTTCGATTCACTTAATATCAACTTATATTAGTCATTTGAACCGGTTACGATACGTTATAATCAATTTTAATTGATTTGATTAGTCTTGGTTAATCGTCGAATCAAATTTCGGGTAGTTTCACTTAGTCTCGAATTATTTTAGTCATTTGAGTCAGTTGCGATACGTTATAATCAATTTTAATAAATTTGGTTAGTATTGGATAATCGTCTAAATAACTTCCAGTTACTTTCACTTAGTCTAAACCTATTTTACTTATTTGAATCGGTTCCGATAAGTTATAATCAGTTTTAATAGATTTGGTTAGTTTTGGTTGGTCGTTTATTCAACTTTCGGTTAGTTTCACTTAGTCTCAACTTATTTTAGTTATTCGAGTCGGTTCTGATAAGTTGTAATCAATTTTAATAGATATGGTTAGTTCTGGTTAGTCGTCTAATCTACTTTCGGTTAGTTTCACTTAGTGTCAACTTAATTTAGTCATTTCAGTCGGTTTCGACACGTTATAGTTAAGTTTAAGAGATCTGGTTTCTTTTGGTTAGTCGTCTAATCAAATTCCGGTTAGTTTCACTTAGTCTCAACTTATATCACTTATTTGAGCTGGTTCTGATACGTCATAATAAATTTTAATAGATTTCGTTAATTTTGGTTAGTCGTCTAATCAACTTGCTGTTAGTTTTCCCTTCCTAGATCTGTGGTTAATTTCACTTAGTCTCAACCTATTTTGGTCATTTTAGTCGGTTCTGATACGTTATAATCAAGTTTAATAAATTTGGTTAGTTGTGGTTAGTTGTCTAATCAACTTCCGGTTTGTTTCACTTAGTCCCAAGTTATTTTACTTACTTGAACCGCTTCCGATACGCTATAATAACTTTTAGTAGATTTGGTTAGTTTTGGTTAGTCGTCTAATCAACTTTCGGTTAGTTTCACTTATTCTCAACTTATTTTAGTCATATGAACTGGTTCCAATATGATCTAATCAATTTTAATAGATTTGGTTAGTTTTGGTTAGTCGTCCAATCAACTTTCGGTTATTTTCACTTAGTCTCAATTAATTTTACTTATTTGAGCGAGTTCCGATACGTTATAGTCAGTTATGCATAAACAGTGTCGTCACGTTCACTAAATTTTTCCGTGTCGTGATGCGACCTTGGAAACTCACTGTCAAGAAACCAAAGTATTCATCTGAACCGGCTCCGATACGTTATAGTCAAACATAATGTTTATGGTTAGTTTTCGTTACTCGCCAAAATTCGGTTCGTTTTGGTTAGTTTTAACTTACTTTAATTTGTGTAAGGACCAACCTATTTCGATATTTTAGCCCGTTTTGGTGATTTTGGTTACTTTTGATTAGTTTTGGTTAGTCATTCAATCAACTTTCCGATATGTTATAACCAATTTTAATGTTTTTGGTTAATTTTGGTTAGTCGCCAAAATTCGGTTAATTTGGGTTATTTTCAACTTATTATAATATTCTTAATCTGTTTCGATACGTTTTAGCCATATTTGGTGCTTTTGGTTAGTTTAGGTTAGATTGGGTTAGGTTCAGTTAATTTCAGTTAGTTTTTAATTTTAGTCATTTCAATCGGCGCCGGTACGTTATAATCGAATTTAATGTTTTTGGGTAGTTTTGGTTAGTCGCCAAAATACGGTTCGTTTTGGTTAGTTTTAACTTACTTTAATATCTTTAATCTGTTCCGATACGTTTTAGCCTTTTTTGGATCTTTTGGTTACTTTCGGTTAGTCGTTGAATCAACTTTCGGTTAGTTTTAGTTAGTTCCAATTTATTTTAGTAATTTGAACCGGATTCGATAGGTTATAACCAATTTTATTTTTATGGTTAGTTTTGGTTATACGCCAAATTTCGGTTACTTTGCGTTAGTTTTAACTTACTTTTATTTTTTTAATTTGTTCAGATTCATTTTAACCCTTTTCGTGCTTTTGATTAATTTTAGTTAGTATTGGTTAGTCGTTCAATCAACTTTCGGTTAGGTTCAGTTAGCTTTAATTTACTTTTGTCATTTGAACCAATTCCATCCTCAGAAACAGACTAACACGATCTCTCACGTATATTACGTGATGTGCCAAATGTAGCATGCACTTTTTCGTGATTTGATACCCCATAATAGGAAAACAAAAACATTTTCAATGTTAAAGCAAATAGCACCAGAGAAAGATTAATCAGATAAATCTACGAAATAACATCAACGGCAATGATTAGTTCTCATAGAGTAGTACTGTACAAGTCTAGGGCAGAGAGATTACTACCAAAAGAAATACTGTGTTAATGATAGAAATGCAACATATTACGCCTTGTGTGTAATTGTAAATAATGCACATATTTTTTTGTATTTTTTATAATGTGAGAAATTATATGTTTATAACAAGACATTGAATTAAAGACAACTACTACATATATTCATGTTTTATTTGCTTTCACTAATTATTTGCAAACCTAGTCGAATTACTAATTTTTTCTCCATTAATTACATATCTTTTTAGATGGGAAAGTATACTAACGACAAAAAAATGAAACAAAAAATATGGAATTTTTTATAGGGTACAGAATGTCAAATTTAAAGTTTATTTGATAATATTTTAGAAATTAAGATAGTGAAGAGGGGCTAAAACTGAAAATTCTATAAAATCAGAAATGCGTCTTATAATATGTTTCAATTCATGTTCATATTTTTCGGGTATCCAACCTGCAATTGATTCGAAATCAAGCACACTATACTCCACGGGATGTAAGTACATTTAATAGTCTCGAACTATGTTGTCAGACCTCGCTATCGCTCGGGCCCAAAATTGTCCTCGACTAGTAAATGTCACTTACATTCCTTATAGTATAAATAACTATTGGGACATTTTTCAATTTACCGCGACAAACTGTAACGTACTGTAAGATAGAAAACCTGTATTTCAGTTGGCCAAAACATCGCTCAATTATTACCCTCTCTGTTTTCAAAAGTTTGTTATACTTAAGCCCAGCACCAGAGGCAGGATTTCTGAATAGAGTCACAAGCCAAGGCTTTATTCCATATCTATCATCAGCAAGCGGCACAATATTGCTTTTATTTTGTAACTGTAATCTCACTTGTGAATTTTTCCATATCCTTGAGACGCTAACTAACGTCGACACTAGTGTACATTTCATCACACGTGGCCTACAGCTTTAGAGTAGGATTACCTTTTCGAATAATGTACTCATCTCTCGTATTCCTACGTGGGTACAATCAATAACACCATTGCTGTCGAAAACCTATACTTGCTTTGTCAGAACTGTCTGGCATCCATTAGTTCATTGTTACGAGTTGGAAACCATTCGTTTGTTTACTCAATTATGTTGTCAACTACTGTAATCTCAGTACGAGGTACTCTTACTTGACTAAGACCAAGTTCTTAACCAATGCCTTTTAGTGTAAGTGCCCAGCGACATAAAGTTGCATTTATGAATACTGTCTTGGAAATTTTTGTGTGGCTTAATTGCGGCTAGTCTACCACCTTTTCCCTTTATGAAAACTTTCGTAGTGGGGCCGTTTGCTTTCCAGTTCTTCCGAAAGCCGACCATTTCGCGTAGTGCAAAAAATTTATGGATACTGTTTTTATTTTTAATGTAATCGCGAGGCAAGTTTATGAAACGCGCGAAAAAAAAAGTGTCCGACAAAAATTTTGGGGCGTTAAGGGTGTCCGACAATTCAAACACATCCAATTCATGAGTTAAAAAAATTTATGAATAACGAGCTGATTTTTTCAGGATTACTTAATAAAAATATGTAGAAAATAAATATCCAATTGTCCGACAAATTACATTTTCCGATTTTCCAGTCCGACGCGGGAAAATTATCGGTTTCACGAAGCCAAAAAATTTACGAATAACTGTCGGACAAAAAAGAATCATGTATATAAAACAAGTACTCGACATGTGGTATAACTGTCCGACAAATATATCGGGCCCAATCTGCAGTCCGACAAAAAAACATCAATTTTAAACAGCATTATTTTTCAAGTATTTATTAATTGTGATAAAGTTTTATAAGCTACTGTAATTGGATTGTGAAATGCGTAAATAGTTAATAATATGTATTGAAACCTTGATTGAAACTTACCGACGCCCAGTATATGTATTACCTTCTGAAAGTCGGCAGTCAGACACGTGATCGTACAATTTTTTACAAACCTATTTCGACCCATCCATTACGTTGTGTATTTAGTAGCTCCCAAATTCTTTTAGAGTTTGGAGCCGCAATAATTCTTTTGTATTTTTCTTCTTGGGAACTCTTGTTTCAGCCTTTTATTCTTCCTTATCTTAGCAATTAATACACCAAGAACATTTAATACATTTATTAAATAAACGGAACCAGTGAGCACATGTTAACCCATCAGATAACCCTGACGCCCTACTATACTCGACGCGCCGAACAGATTCACCAAACACGGAAAACACGGATACAATAATTCTTCATATTTTATGATTCCATTGATTCCAAACATAGTAACTTTGATTAACACACTCTATTTTTATTTTTTGTATTATGGATAAGAAAAATCGAGATGGAAAACAAAACATTGGGTCGATTCAATCATAAAATGAGACGAATTGTTTCCGTGATTGGTGAATCTGTTCGCCGCGTCGAGTATAATAATAGAACGGCATCTTTAAAAATATATGCGCACGCCAATGGTGAGAAATTTGGCTCGTCATCTATAAGTGAGTTTCGGGACAACCTTATTTGACAGTTCCGCGCCGTATTGCTTGCGCAGCGCTGCATGTTTTTGTTTAACTTAATTATAAAAGTAAATAAAAATGGCCGAATATAACATCAAGTTTGCTAGGTAAGTATATTACTCAAGAAACATTCAATAACTTATTAGTGTTAGCTTTATTTTCATGTATATATATACCAAAATAACAATATATTTACTGATAACTTCAGTAAGGCATGCTAGTCGTTGGCAGCGAGCCGCCATTTATTGCCGTCCTTTATATAGGCCGTTAGGAATAAGAGCTACTTTACGAAATAAAAATTTGATTACTTATATTATTTTGTAAGTAATGAGTAAAGTAAAATCTAAAATTACCTCTATGTTTCATTTTTAGAGGTTTTTCAATGCATGAAGCATAGCAATGCTCGAGAAAGGCGATTTTCCGCAGCCTTCAGCTGACATTGTCATGTTACCGCCCGACGACGACTGTGAAACCGACGAGGATTCAGGCCAGGAAGATACGATGTGTATAGAAATGGAATCATTTTGAACGCAAAATAGAAAAAATAAAATAAAAAACTAACGGCTTTATAGGTATACACGGAAAATGTTATCATTCTAAATTTATTGAACTTACCTTTCAGCCACCAAATACTTTTTTTTACACTGAATTCTTTGTAGCACCATGAATGATACCCAATTAGTTCTTCGTCGGAAGAATGCGGTAATATCAGATCAGTGTATTGTGAAACAGTCTTGATTTTAAAAATAATTTAGATGAACAAAATATTTCTGGCGTAAATGTTTTCACCTCTTCTGTTTTTTGCTTAAAATTAGGTGTATCTTTTAGTGAATTACACAAAAAACAATTAATTTTTTAAAACTTTCAAACTACTGCAGGAATTAGAGAAAACATGGCACATAAAATGATGTTGCTTTAATGATGGAGAGCGTCGTCGCCATACTTGAGCATGCCTATCGCGACTTGTACGAAAAGGTACATACGATCAGCGGATTCATGGCAGCGCAGAGGGCCGCAGGTATCGCGATTTTTTCTAGAAATGTTCGATTGTTTCGTTGCCACTTATTGCACAGCTTATTCAATAACCAGCTACTCATCTTGCTGCGGCATCCTTTCATTTGGGAAAGTCAATTGAAAATTTTAGAAGAGGGCCATGAGTTAATATTTTTCTAAACGTCTGGGCATCTGAATAATACTTTTGGCAGTTCGTTTAATTTCAAATACGATGTTTTATCGTCTAAAATCCGTTTGAAAACGATTTTAAATGGTAAAATTGTATAAAAATTCGAAATTTCGGGTCTTTCTAGGGCAATAGCCGTAGCTTCGGAAGAATTTGTCGTGGATTTTGAAGCGAATATTCATTTTAAATTCAGCTCGCTTCGTGTCATTACATTGCCTGAAAAATCACGAGACCGTGAAACTGAACCGCTCAAGGCACTGCCAGGATGCGTAGTGCCCGACACTCCAACTTTCCGATTTCGATATAGATGAGTAGCTGGTTATTGAATATGCTGTGCTTATTGTATTTACATATTCCCTTTTATTCAATGTTTACAAAATTAGCCGGTTATTTGAAATTGGGTGTATATAACATACACACTCCAAGCATTAGTACAACGACTAAATTCAAATAAACATTTTGCTTCTTTTTTACGCATAAGGTAATGTTTTACTGTCGGACAACTTATTCATTATGTTCTCTAGTTCATTTCAAAGCAAAAAATCGAAAGAAGAAATTGTTATTCGTAAATTTTTTGGCTTCGTGAAACCGATGATTTTCCCGTGTCGGACTGGAAAATCGGAAAATGTAATTTGTCGGACAATCGGATATTTATTTTCTACATATTTTTATTAAGTAATCCTGAAAAAATCAGCTCGTTATTCATAAATTTTTTTAACTCATGAATCGGATATGTTTGAATTGTCGGACACCCTTAACGCCCCAAAATTTTTGTCGGACACTTTTTTCTTCGCGCGTTTTATAAACTTGCCTCGCGATTACATTAAAAACAAAAACAGTATCCATAAATTTTTTGCACTACGCGAAATGGTCGGCTTTCGGAAGAACTGGAAAGCAAACGCCCCCTCTACGAAAGTTTTCATAAAGGAAAAAGGTGGTAGACTAGCCGCAATTAAGCCACACAAAAATTTCCGAGACAGTATTCATAAATGCAACTTTATGTCGCTGGGCACTTACACTATTTCTTATAGCCAGGGTCAATGAGATAGCGCAAACATATTTTCATTTTAAGATCGGACGACAACGCACCTCCCCGAGTTTCTTCATCTCTACCCAATATCTATTTGTAATCCATTGTAGATTAAAACGGCATAATGCTTTAAAATCCCGAACAAATGTTGTTAAGCGGGGCTTGTACTGTTTCATCTCCCGCACATCCACCACATCTGCCATCGCCGAGTCTACGACTGACCGAACGCAGAATTTTGATATCATTTTCATTTAAAGCTAAAGGTAAAGTTTATGTATAACCATTTACTTTTATATAAAGGACATTCTAACACTCTATAAGTACAGGGTTCTACTTGAAATAGTATGCATACAAACTGAAGCATTTTTAATATTTTACAAGCATAAGCAACTCCTTTCTTATGAATACGGCTTAGTATGTAAACAACTTGAAATTCCGAATGTGAAAACTACGAAAAGGAATTATCGAGGCATGCAAAAATCTGTTCTGGATGCAGAAAATGGAAAAAAGTAAAGGTTCCTCACAGAAATGCCGTACCTGTAGGCACAAGTAATCGATGTCAGTTTTTTCTGCACGGGAATCAAGAAATAAATTTTCCGAATGTGGTACAACCGCGTGCAACACACACGAAAAAGATGTGAACCATTTTTCTTCATTGTCAGGTTAAGTCTTCTAAAATAAAAATATAATTATTACTTACTTCTTTTTGTTATAACGTCGGAATACAATACATTTTTTAAAACTTTATTTCGGACATGCTTATTGCCAAATACATGTATAACGTTACATTTGTAATTTTGCTTCATAAACCGTTTATTTACAATAATTTCTTGCTCACAAAACCACAATAACTGAAAATTTAATGTGGATAACTTGATTACCCTGTTTAGATGATCCCGAAAAATTTAAGATCTTGATTACGGGAGGTTTAAAGAATTTTATAATGAGTCAAAGAAAACATATAAAATTATTTGCAGTTACAAATTGACACGAATATGGAGATTACGGAAGAATGGGATGTCAGAAGCTTGTTTCCCATATTATCTATTCCTGGGAAGAGATGTTCAAGCACAAATTGTACGTATGATACATACCGTTGATGTGCCCAACCCAAACCAAACTAACCTAAACGAACAACCACAAGAAATAAAATGTATTATAATTTTATATAACGCGTCCCTATATGAAAATCTCATCGCATGCAACTGCCAACCTGCAGCAATACGTTTAAATTCCCTAGAGACTTTCATTAGCAAGTTACCGGTCTAATTACCGATCGAGTCGCGGAACAGCACGGTGGTGTCGATAAACACCATAAAATCCTAGCTGATGGGATTATTGAGGATAATGCCAATTATCATGCAAAATAAACATGAAAACACAAACGGAGTAGTGCTGCTCGACAATAAAGTTTTAAATGAATCATAAATGTATACAGGAGGGTGTTTTGTTTTTTGGCAATGAAATTTTCATCTTGTGCGGTCTACTCTATCACATTAGCTTTCAATGGGTTATTTCCACTTAATGTCGTTTGCATTCATTATGAAGTGATAAAAATTTAGTCGGCGAGCTTCCGTGACATAGCTAAGTTTTCGAAAATTTCCGACTGTTTTTACCACTTCTACCTACTTTCATTTCCAACCGACATAAGGGAAATTTAAGCGAATAAGTACAATAGATAGAGTAGAAGCAAACGATTACGACTTCTAATTGCTATTTATCAAAAATAAAATAGCTGATTGAGTGTTAACCTTAAGCAGGGTAATCGTAGTTTTCAGATTGGAGCTTTTAAGTTTTCGAGTTCAATAAATCCAAAAATATTCCATTTTGTCTGTATATTAAAAAGTTAACCCCGTTGCAGACACAATTTTAAAGCTGCAAATTTCATATTAAAATAAAACTTAAGTTCTATCAACAAATTTACACTAGCAAGAGGGCTCTATGTGGATAATACGTAAGGCGTGGTAGAAAAAGATATAGAATAGTATAAGAAAATAGCACAGGAAGGCAAGACAGTTATTCGGATAAATTCAGATTACGTTTCGATGATAAGGTTGTAAATTAACTAATATTATTTTGATAATTCAAAGTGGGGACTGCTACCGATTTAATTATAGTATGTGATAAAATACAAAAAGAAAACAATTTGAAGTGTTATAGTTTTGAAAGAGCAAAGTCTATAAGATCACTCTGATAAATGAGAAAAGTTCTAAATCTGCAATTGATTACTTTTCTTCTAATAGGTTCTATTAGAAGGCGAACATTATTAAATTAAATACGCTCTAATTTTTAGAATTCTACGCTAGCCTTAAAGTGCACAGGATGATGAAGCCTCATCATCCTGAGCAACTTAAGACCCTTCCTCAAATAGCCGAATAAAAAATAAACCAATCACTTTATCAATAAGTCCACGTGAATAGTAATACATTTGTGTGTTATAAGGGTACGGTTATGCGTAGCATAAATAATATTCTTTTTAATTCCTACACTTAGAAATCAACAAAAAGCACAGCAAAGCAAAGGGAAATGAGACACCAATAACAATTGGTCAACTTTCATACAACTTTGCAACTTATGATACCTTGAAGTTGAAAAATAATTCCCGACTCTTTTAATTAAATATAATTTATTTATACATGTTCTGCTTTCTGAAGAAACTAAAAGAATATTCGCATTTTGGAAACAATACATAGCGTGTTTCAAAATATAGGCAAACATTTTCCTAGCTTATATATTTTTATTTAAGATCCTAAAGGGTCTGAAAATAAAAGTTTTTCCGGATAGAGTTTAGACGAGCCCTATTTTTACCTAGGTACTATCCCTCATCTAACAATCATTGAGACAATTTTTAATTATTGACGCTTAACGATCTCAGGGCCCATCCACAATTTTGTGGTTATTTGTAAAATTAATCATGAATTACAAATAAGGAAGGGTCTACGACTAGAACACATACATTTTATTTACTAGTTAATGTAAACAATACATCTGAATTAGATATCTATAGTTATGTTGAAATTGATTGCCTTTGGCTCCACAAATGATTACACTTGTTTTGAATTGGTATAGAGCCTCTTCAGCTCTGGCTCCAGGATGTAAACAGCTCAAGTGCTAGTTAAGTAACCCTAATGAAATACGAGATATCTTCAAAAAATGTGCTTAAGTTGTGTCTTAAGCGTATTTGTGTTATTCCATGCTTGTCTAGGGGAGTGCTAACCGTCTCTCCTTGTATACAACAAAGAAAGGAGATACGGTTAGCACTTCCCTAGACAAGGATGGAATAACATAAATACGCTTAAGCACATTTTTTGAAGAAATCTAGGTATTTCATTAGGGTCACTAAACTAGCACTTGTGCTGTTTACATCCTGGAGCCAGAGTCGAAGAGGCTCTATAAAAATTCAAAACAAGTATAATCATTTGTGGAGCCAAAGGCAATCAATTGTAAGGTAAACATGAATCCTCCACAGCAATATAGAACATATCTACATCTATAGTTATGGCCACAAAAGGGAAATGTCGAGTAACTGTTCTTGTAAATATTGTTCCCTCATCGAATTAAACAACAGTAGTACCAATCTTGTTTAGATGTATTAGTAAGATGCGGTTTTATAGAATAAAGCCAAATATAGCAAAATGCAAATTCTGAAAAACACCATTATGTGAAGATAAGAACAGGAATAACATGAGTGATAGGGCTGTTTTGGTTATAGACGCTTGAACCATAGCAGCATTTTAACTGGAAAACTGATTGCAATAAATTGGAAGCAGGAGAAAATCTGGTCATTCGCTAAAACGCGTCTAAATTCTCTAAAACCTAGCTTTATCCATAATACCGAAACAGAATTTGTTTAGAAAGATCATTCGTGAGCCCTCTTCTTTCGTTAATCAGGATGAAAATATAAAATATACCTCGATACTATTAATTATCAGTATACAAGAGGACTCCAAAAAGTTTTTAATGAAGTAGGTTTAAAATTAGTATATCAAACTGAATTTAACATTAAGAAATTATTAGGTAGTCCAATGGACAAATTTGATATATTCGAAAGAAGTGGAATATATGAAATTGGATGCATATAATCCACGCTAATCCAAAAAAATTTTGGGCAAACTAGAAGATATATACAAACGAGATTCAAAGAACACATAGCTCATATGAAAGTATGGAAATTATTAAATGTTAGAATAGTTTAAATAGAGATAGACGGCCTATTCCGTATTGTCCATTGTACTGATTAATCGAGCGTGACTAGTGGGATTCTAGGATTATTCCTTTTTGGTTCCGCTAGTTATGGGAACAGACCATCCGACGAAGCACATCTGCACCTGCAAGCCAGCTCAGCATCTTTTAACTTATAAATATAAGTAAATTCGTAATGATTGTTTGTCTTGTATTGCCTTGCTAAGTCTCTGCATCTTTAGATACATATTTTGTCAAGTAAAAGTAATATAGACCCTGTAGTAGTTTGTGAGTTGTTTTTAAAAACGAGTTTAACTCGAAAGGCGACATAATTGGCGCAGTCGGTAGTATTCCCAAAAAATGGTGTATCGACCATCGATTTCTTCGTTTCAACGATTATTTGGGAAATTCGAATAACTCAGTCACCGAAGTGTTAAAAGAAGAACCAAGCGACGGGAACGGTTGAGAGCACATCAGCCGCAGGAACAAGCAGCATCGTCCGACCCAAGCAAGGAAATCTTCACCTCCGCAACCTGCTATAGAAGACCTGGGCGGAAGTCAAAAATCGACCTCTTCCTAGAGGCACCTACCATAGAATAAGTCCTGGGCGGCAGTCAAAAATCGACCACTATAGGCACCTTCATTGATAATATTTATATTTACTGCAGAAATTGACAATCGATTATCTAAATAATACAATTTTAATTCTATTAATTTTACTTTAGCAGTATAAAAGATTACTAGTTAAAAGACAAGACTACTAATTAGTTAATTTATATTTTATGAGCAATATCGAATATATCGCTGTTTTATTAGAAAATCTATTTTTTAGAAAAAGTTAATACAGTAACGATGGCTACTGACTATAATCTACTAAAGCTCGCAATTGATTCTATTCCACGTTATGATGGTGATCCACATACTTTAAATGTATTTATAAATAATTGCGAATTTGTACATTCTACCTTTAGTACTGATAATAACGAAGTACAAAGAAAATTTATTTTAAGAGCTATAATTGGGAGATTAACAGGTCGAGCACTAATGCTCATAGGTTCAAGGATCGAACTAGTAACTTGGGAAAGTGTAAAAGAATCCTTAAGATTAAGTTTTGACGATCAAAGAAATCTAGATTGTTTAATTCAAGATTTAATTAATTTACGACCATTTAAAGGCGAAAGTCTTTATAATTTTGGCATGCGATGTCAAGATTCCAGATCTTTAATTATTTCAAAATTAAACTCTATGAATATCACGAATGCAGAAAAATATATAAGGTTAGAAAGCTATGATGATCTTGCTTTTAAAACATTTTTACGTAGTTTACCTCCGCATTTACAAACTAATGTTCGTCTAAAAGATCCGAATAGTCTAGAAAGAGCAATGGGTTTAGTAATTCAAGAAGAAAACTTTCTTTATTCAACACAACGCGATAACAATCCTAATATGCAAACTTATAAGCCTTCACAAAAAATTGTTCCAAATAAACCAATGAATAATTCTTCTCATAACAATAATTATAGACCAATGTTTTATTCAACACCAAGCCCAATGCCAAATTTTAGACCATGGTATAATAATAACAACAATAATAATTTCCACCCACCATTAAGACCAATAAATCAAAACTTCAATCAATGGCATCCAATGCATCTTAACCAAAATAATTTTCGACCTAATCAGTCACAACCTCAATTCATGAGAAACAATTTCCAAAATCCACCATTCAATCACAAAAATTCCATGCAAATCATAATCAACAACAAAAGCCCGAGCCTATGGATACTAGTTCAGGTTTTTCAAGAATATCTAATCAAGGCTCAAAATTTACTAACATGAATAAACCAAAATTCACCACCACCGAATTAATTACCCAAAATATCTATAACACACCTATTGAATTTGAAAATCCATTCGAGTATAATAACCATTATGAAAATAATGAAACCCAAGAATATATTTATCAGGATTATTCTAATGACCCAACATATGACTATGACATCAATAACACTCATTATTATCAAGCACCAGCTGAAAATGTCCCAGCTGACGAGTTCATTGCACAACCTTGTAACGTAACAGATACTTACGATTCAAATTTTCACGAGGCTTGCAATTCGACCAACCTAACATAATACAGATAAACTCTGTTAACACAGAGTTACCGTACATTTTTATCGCTGAAATAAATGCTAAGTTTCTTATTGATAGAGGTAGTACCAAAACTTTAATTGATCCACGTTTGGCATATGCGTTTTACAAAAAGTACATTTATAAAGAAAATTTTAATATTCAAACAGCACATAGTATCTCGTATCACAACGAAGTTGCTGAGATACGTACCGGTTTTTAATATTTTCTCAATAAATGATACGCACAAGTTTTATTTGTTTAAATTTAGCAATAAATATGATGGATTAATATGTGTAGATCTATTAAGACAATTAAGCGCGAAAGTAGACATTAATAATAATCAATTATGCCTACCACATACTGTTGTACCAATAATTTTGGATTCTGAAAACTCGAATATAAATCGAAACTATTCCAAACCTCGACTTAATTACAACATGAAGATAGAACCCAGAGTTCAACAAATCGTCAGAATACATTAGTTAGCGATAACGTAAAAGATGGTTATGCGAAAACCACAACAACAATAAATACACCTTCTTGTTTACCGAAATCAAATATAGCAGAATTTAGTCCTGAATCAAAAAATGTTGAAAGTTCTGATAAAAAGGAAATAAAAGAAGAAATACACAATGATAAAAATTTAATTCAACCTCTAAAGACGAAAATTAATGAAACTAAACTGCATCCTATTTGTAAACGAGACAAGATAATATATATAAATAGCATTGATAAAAGTCTACCGTATATTTTTATATCGGAACTTAATGCTAATTTCCTAGTCGATACAGGAAGCAGTAGAAGTTTCTTCTCTCCTAAAATTGTTCAAAAATTCTATAATGAGCGCACATTTGAGGAAAACTATTCAGTACAAACCTTACAAACAACATCAAATCATAATTATATTATCAAGCAGTTATAATATCAATATTTAAAGATTTTAAAGTAAACAAAAACTGTGTCCTCGATTTCTGCGACAGATTCAAAGGAATAATAGGCATGGACCTATTAGAATGTTTAGAAGCAATTATAGATTGTGGAAATAAAGAAATAATTACGCGATATGTCACTAAACCAATATTTTACGAACGACCAAAATATCTTGATTTAAAAGACATTGTAACTATACAGAAACCTGTAAAAAAACATTTTTCCAAAAGTAAAGAAGTTCGTAAAACAACTAGTTAAACACGGAACGAAATATACGAGAAAGAAAATGAAAGTACCTTTTAATACGAACACGTAACTCGTATGGTAAAGTTCTAAAAGGAAAAAACGTAACTTAACAAATAATATAATAATTATATACACGCTTGCACTATTTAGCATTTATGTATTTAAAAAAAAACACAGCCTCTTTGGTATTTGCTATATAATGCAATATTATTATTCTAGCTTGTATTAATAATTATCCTACTATAAAATAATTTATAAAAAAGGCAAATATAATACCAATGCTGATTGTCTCTCTAGAATTTCATTAAACATTAAACCCTATCGAAAATGAAAATGAATCTATAATCAATAATCCCGGAGATATTGCCAACGACATAGTCAATACTTTCTTCAATTCTCTCCAACCACTGAACATACTAATCAAGGTATTCCTATTTTAGATGAAATAATAAATAATAAAGTCAAACAAACTTTAGTCTGTCCTAACATTTACCCAAAAATTCACATTACCCACGAAACATATGAAAATCACAAAATAATAAAAATAAAAATTCCGATCAGTGAAAACGGAAAAATAATTTTAGACTTTTTAAAAGAATACACAAACTCAAAATTAAATTACCATATCTATTTCCACCAAGATAATTTATACCTATCCTTTAATAAAGTGTATTTAGATTATTTTTCTGTAAATGGTCCGAAATTAATTCGATGTACTAAACTAGTCAATACTATTTCCGATAAAGAAGAACAAGTTTTAATCATAAAAAGTCATCACGAAGGTAAAACAAACCATCGAGGCATTATTGAAACCCTCCAATATTTAAAAAGAAATTATTATTGGAAAAATATGAAAAAAATCGTAACGGATTACATTAATCAGTGCGACATCTGTAATCGATCTAAGTACGGGAGAAAAAAACCATATGTTCCTTTTATGTTAACCGAAACACCTTCTAAACCATTCCCGGTAATACATATCGACGTGTTTACGTTTGATAATCGCGACTATCTCACGCTAGTTGACGCTTTCTCAAAATTCGCACAAGCAATCTGTTTACCAGGAAAAACCGCAATTCACGTGTGTAAAGCTCTGATAAAATATTTCTCATCATTTGGCGTTTCACAAAATATTATTCTTGATAATGGCAGCAATTTTAACTGTGAAACAGTAAAGGAAATGCTCAAGTTACATAAGATAAAAGTTCATTTTACTATGCCACAACATCATGAATCAAATGTTGTTGTCGAAAGATGCCATTCCACCGTCATCTGCCTGGTTTTTACCCCTAAAACTTGGCAATGCACAAATAGTTCGATACTTGGAGTTTTATTCAAATTTTTGATATCTCTAATATTATCTATGAATTTCATTCGATTCAATCATTTTATGTTCAAATTAAAAGCACATTGGAAAACACCTCTGAAACCAATGATTACAACAAAGAATTAAAAATTGTTACCATATGATAAGTAATCTCGAAAATAAAATTCAAGTTCAAATATCACAAATAAACCCATCGTTTATTTATAGAAATAAAAGAGGCATCATAGATGGACTCGGATCAATAATGAAATCAATAACCGGCAACCTAGATCAAAATGACGCAAAACGATATGAAGAAGCTATATCATCATTAGCAAATAATCAAAACAAAATAAAGACAGTTTTAAAAGATCAAATTTCATTATTAGAACGCTCTATACAAAAGTTTCAAAATGATACTATTATCCTTTCAAATAATCAGATAATACTAAAAAATCGAATTTCAGAACTAGAAAAGGTCATCAAATCTACACATTTTGAGAATATCGAAATATATCATTACATTGCTCTAGAACTAGTAATTTCACAATTAACAGCAACACTCAGAATAATGTATGATATTTTAGAACGAATTGAAACTGCAATGACTTTTGCAAAACTAAATATACTTCACAATTCGATAATCGAACCGAAATAATATTTACTCGAATTACAAACTATCAGTAAATACATTCAAAAGACAAAGAATAAACTGCCTTTCGAAATAAATTTGCAAAATATCTTAATATTCGGAAAAATAACTGAAATTAAAAGCTACGTGAAAGGTAATCAAATAGTTTTTATTTTAGAAATACCGATTGTCGAAAGCGATAATTATAATTATTATCATTTATATCCTTGCCGACAAGATCCCAAAGATCCTTTAAAGCCATAATCCCACATTCTAAGTACTTTCTCCTAAATGAACATAGTTTTGCACTCTTCGACATAAAATGTCAAGAAATAATATCCAATGAGTTTTTATGCCGAGAAATCCATATCACAAAAGTCAACAAAGATTCACCATGCGAAGTTCAACTGTTGAAGTATTCAAGAAACATCACAAATTGCCTACAAGTCTACGTTGACGTCACCGAGGAGAAATTCCAAAAATTGGAGAAAGACCAATGGATAGTCATACCACCTAATAGTGCCGTTGCAGTCCAAAAGTGCGGTAACGACAAAGACAATGTTCTTATAAACGGTACTTATCTAATCGAACTATTTAATGTCTGTGAAATAACGCTGAGAGACACTCTTTTAAAATCTTTCCAAAATTCGGGACCACAATTTAAAAATATTTTACTTCCGAATTTAAACCTTAATTTAGACATTAAAAACTCAAAAGATATTCTTATTGAGAAAGAACTAAAATTAACTTCCATAAATCTTGACGAAACGAAAGACATTTTTAGTGCTCTAAACAAACAAAAACATGAAATTAATGAAATCAATGAAGTGCCGATACATTACATTTTGACAGAATCAGTTTTTGGACAATAATGATTTACCTATTATCGGTTCTTGCAATATTATATATTAGTTATAGATTATGGAAGAAGAAGAGGAATGAAGCACCCTCAACTACAGCATCGAAAGGAATAAGAAAAGGATTACAAGAGATCCAAGCCACCCTCAACCTTTAAATTCAAACCATGTTTCAACCCTGGTTTTCATCTTAGGCCGGAGGAGTTATGGGAACAGACCCTCCGACGAAGCACATCTGCACCTGCTGCACCTGCAAGCCAGCTCAGCATCTTTTAACTTATAAATATAAGCAAATTCGTAATGATTGTTTGTCTTGTATTGCCTTGCAAAGTCTCTGCATCTTTAGATACATATTTTGTCAAGTAAAAGTAATATAGACCCTGTAGTAGTTTGTGAGTTGTTTTTAAAAACGGGTTTAACACGAAAGGCGACATAATTCGCTTGATTAAGGAAATAGTTAGTATAAAATAGAGTTAGGTAGGTTTTAAGTTTAATTTTAATCATCTTCTGATGAGCATTTTAAGATCCTTTACACAAATAGACCACTATGTAAAAATCGACTTCTCCTATTGGTCGACCCATCTCGTATTACAATATGTCTTCGTGATGCAATCAATTTGTGGCAAGAGCCCTCGTGGTTGAGCGGTTTAGGTGCTGGGTCTCACCTGGACGGCCCGGGTTCAAACCCCATTGCTTTTTTATATATTTTTTTAAGATTATGTTTTTTTCTTGATTTTGGGTATGTCTTGTCTTAGCACCTGGTTGGCTTCCTTTTCTTGAGCCCCCGTAGCGAGCGAAGCGAGCGGTGGGCCATGCGGACCGACCAATAGGAGAGGTCGATTTTTTACATAGTGCTCTATTTGTGTGAAGGATCTTAAAATGCTCCTGATGATGCTAACATGGTTATCGAAACGCGCGTCGAGTACAAAAATTCTGTTTCGGTATTGTGGATAAAAGTCTGTTTTAGTGCATTTTGCTGAAGGTGCGAAGCTCCAACATAGCCGACATATAAATTCAATTAAGACGATAATGTAGGCTACTCAATAAACGCCCTATAGAAATTCAATATAAACTGAATTAGAAGGTTGATATAATAGTCTAGCATCTAGTTGTAATCTTCTAAGAGCAAACATACTTCTCTTCTAATACTTAAAAATATAAGAAAATGTCATTGAACATGCAACAAATTTAAAGTAGGGTGAAGTCGGGTGTGAATTTTTGGTGAGGATTAGACTTTATAATTTTTTTTTCGTTGCTTACCTATTATCTGAACAGATAAGCACATAAATTCGGTAAAAATAGCTGTTTTGTTATTATTTGTAAAATTAGCTCTATATGGCCATTTATCCCCTTTCGATGGGGTCAGTCAGGGTGAGATGGCCACAATAAAAAAATGAAGATAAAAAGAAAAACGTGAAAATAACACCATTTATTAGAAAAATATAAAAAAATTGCCCATAACCAGTACTTTGCTCCCTTTTAATGCGGTTTTACCCCAACTTTGGCAATGATTAAATAGGAAGAGCAATTTTTATGAAACCATTTCTGGCATATTATGTATCGCAATCAGTCTGTTTTTTTTTTCTGGTGTTGTTATAGCTATCTCCGCATCTTTAACATTCAGTTTCATTAATCTCAGAAAAGGCATTACTTTTCTCTTCATATCTTCTATATCTTCCTTCTCGTCAGAACTTGTACAAGGTGAATGGTTCTTTTCTTGGCCAATCGTTTTCGGGGTGTCCTTCTCAGTTGCAATGCGTCCAAGAGAAGTTAATATGGTAGCAACGGACTTTTTTTTGCAGAAAAAACTAATTTGGGAGTTAGATTAATCTGCTCTAAAAGTTTTCCAGGAACAGATGTCCCTTCCACTGAAGTTTCACATCGAGGTTCTGTATCAGCATGGATACAGGATGCCATTGAATCGTCTATCATAATGATTGGGCGTCTAATTTCTTGTGTTGCTTTAGCGTTCCTATCTTGAGAGTTCGATTGTTGTGTATTCGTTACTTATGTGAGGATTCTCTGGTCTCCTCTGGTTGCGCTGTTTACTACTCGATCAGAAACTGTGTAAGCATGATTGGGTGCGGAATCAAGGGAAATATAGAGGTGGCTCTGAAGCCGGACATTGCATTTCTAGTGGTCGCTGATTTTCTCCAGCTTTTGGTTAAAAGTTCACCAAATTGGAATCGCCCTAATTTTCTTTCGGGGTGACTCTGCATCTACTCTCTGCAAACTTGATATTAGAAGGACTTAAAAAAGTTCCATTGATTTGTTAAAAATAATGCGGAGGTGGGCCAATAAAATGGCATTATTTTCATCAGTGGTTTCTAGAAGTTCAATGAGATGCATGCTCGTCACGTTTACATGACAAGAAGTGGCTTTTAAATCAACATAGGCTGAGTTTTGAGCCATCACAATACGTGAACCAGGCGCCATTGAATCACTCCACTCGCTCTTTAAATTCTAGCCTTTAAATATACAGACAGGTGGTAGCAAAAACCCTCGATCCCCTTTTCCCCTGATGTCACTGTAACGACATCATTTGCTCCTTTTTCGGCCAAAACATGGCCAGGTCAATTATTTAATTGAAGACCTGTTTCATCGATATTACAATGCACCCAGGTTTGTTGAAATGCTCATTTTTTCCAGTGTTTCTTGCAGAAGTTTAAAATAATTTCCCACATCTAAACTGTTCATGCCCTCACCTCGCCCCAGAGCTACAACCTCAGCATTGCCAATAGACAATGTCTTCTCAAAAAAGACCTAAACCAATAGGAACCGGCATATTCTTTTTCTTTATTGAACTTGTGATTGAGTTGTAGCAAGCATTCGAATACATGGTACCGTCATATAACAACCGTATTATTGTATCAATTTATTTTCATTTGCCTCCCCTCATATACTATCCAGTCGTCGACAAATTATTTTTTATTTTTCTTTCAAGGGTATCCTAGGAATGTCTAGCCGTTCATTGGCTATATCTCCCGACTGGCCACCTCACTGACTGACTTTACCCAATGCATTTTTGCGAAACCACTTACTTCAAGCTACCAAAGTAATTTCGCTTGTTTTTCTAAAAACTAGCAGTCAGTTCTATTCGGGTAGTTTTCTGTTCTCTTACGCTTTCAGGTGTAATTTAGAGAGGCTTTCCTGTAATTTTTGTTCTTGGTGACCATCTTCATCAGCGTTCCGTTAATTCCAGTTTAAAATTAAAATCTATTTGACTAGATTTAATAATGCATTTTGTAAATATTATTTCTTAATCTGTTAAAATCGATTTGAAGAGTATATTTAATTTTAAAAACCATTTTTCATTTTTTACTTTACAGAGTTATTTTAAACACAGGCACCTATTAGCTAATAGTGAACATAGTTGTTTGTGGTCTCTGTACTTTAATAATAATTCATTTAGTTAATTATATGTGATAGGATTAATGCTAGTCTCTCGAAAAACATCTTTAATTGTATCATATTGTATACTACTTCACGGAATGATCACATACGAAATTATTTATACGCTTTTGCTAATATCCGCTAATATCCTCCCATCCACTTTGACATTAAAAATAATCTAGAAAAATAAACACATTACACTATAAACATACTTAGAAATTTTTGAAGTGGTTTATTCCCATTGTTTTTTCCTAATTATGTCAATATTTGTTATTTTATATATAATAAGATTCGCATTTACATCCAGATAATAAATGAGTACAGTGAAATTAAATTCATTAATTGTTCTTTTGCTTTTTATTTGAGAGTTTGTTTGTTTGTTCTTTTATTGTTTTAAACATTATTCAAGCTGAACAGGAATTAAAGTACATTTCAGATATTATGTTCAGCAACTTAAACTAGTCACTAGCATGTTAAATCAAGGTTTAGTTAATAAGTAAGAGTTTACCACTTTTTGAATAATGAAAATTTTTCTTTTTTTGGCTGATACCAAGAGAAATAGTGACGTTGTTTGTGCGATTATTTTCTGTTTTCAAAACAAATATATTTGTTGTTTGTTGCAGAGAATCCAAGTTTTTTGGCTCCAATAGCAAACGTCACTGCACCAGTTGGCAGGGAAGCAATTCTAACTTGTTTGGTAGACGATTTGGGCATTTTTAAGGTAAGTTTATAGTTATGTATTTATTTACATGTTTATAATGCAAAGTTACCCCCTGCATATTGCAAATTATCATTAAAAGTACAAATACTTTCAAATAAAAAAAGACAGTTCAAGTATGACAATAGTATTTATAAAAAAATTCCGAAACGTGTCGAAAATTTAAAAAGTCTTCGAAGAGCCGTGTAAATGGTTTGAGTGAGATTGTTTCACTCTTATGTTGTCGAAAGCCTTTCCATAGTCAACGATGATTAGGTACAACGGCAATATATTTCTGTATTGAACATCTATTCTACTACTGGAAAATAATTCCTCACCTACCCACAGCTCTATAGCCTTGAAACCAATTACATAGTTGACGAGGTAAGTTATAATGCTTGTGAAATAGATTTATGAATCTTGTATCCATACTACTATTGAATGATGCTTTTTGGAATGCCCGCAATACTACGCTATTGAAAGCCCTTTTTTAGTTGACGAAGACTAGATGCAGGAGAACATTGTATTGGGTGATATATTTCTAGATCTAGTATCTACTGTTTCACTAGCTGTTCTAGCACAGTATGTTTGTGATAATTGAAGACACAAGTTGATGAAAGGCCCATGTTCAATTAAGTTAATTTTGAGGAAAAGTGGTTTAAACTTATTATGCCCGGATTTTTTTTGAGAACTATTTGAGGAAACGATTTTTTTTCTAGACAAAGATCTTTAATCCAAAAATCTAATATACAAAATAGTGTAACAAAAAATACGTACTTTAGGAGAAAAAATATAAAATGTTCTTGGACCCTTTATATACTAAGTTTTGTTTTATCTTTCATATAAGTAGTTAGCGTATAAAGAATCTATATACCTTTCAACTAAAACTACATTAATTTAACCATTGTTCTAAAAGTATAACCTGACTTAATCCTTAACCTATCTCAATTTTCTTTTTTTCACGGGTTTTTTTACAGCTTCATAATCTTCTTAAAGTTTTTCATAAAATTATTTGTATTCTTCTATGTCAAATTTCAGCTTCTCCTTTATATTTTCCAATTTTTCAGTAGACACTAAATTCTTTTTATTTCTTATAACTTTAAGTTGACAATTTTGTAGTTCCGATTCTGAGTAGCTTTTTTTAGCAGATTGGCCTTTAAAAATGGACAATTCTCATTTAAGTTCTCTTTATATAGATAGCTTCCATACTTTTCTACCCTTAACTATTTAATGCCGTCCCTGAAATTAACCTTTTCACCCAATAAGTTTGTTTTCCTATCAATAGCTTCTGAATTTTTTTGGCAAATCTTCAATATATTTAAAATGGTTTTCCGTATTGGTTATTACAGCAGATTTGAGGCTTGAAGACCGAATCACTTCCTGATACTGCTCAGGGGTAAAAATGTTTTCATGTTTACGTAAGTTTTCTACGGTTCTGCCAAAATCGCGGTCGGAGTCTAAAGATGAGTAGCCAACTTCAGAGAACTTATGATCTATACATTTGAAGAAACCATTTAGAATGAGAAACTGATACAGGCATAGAATATTGAAACTTTTATTTTGTCCCGAGCAGGAGTCTGACCATATTATCAAATGTTTTGTATATTTTCCCTCTTTACTGTGTTTAAAGAGCTGCGTAAATCTATGGAGACTGCTGCCAATTTCAACTCTACCTTTACTCGCTATATTCTATGTCCAGTTAAAAAAGTAGGGAACATCGCCATTACATGTAACTGTATGCACGTTAAAGTTATAAAACCATAACTGCCTTAAATAAAAGGCTTTTGACGTTGTTAACCTGGGTAATGGCTGAGTTGGTTGTAAGTCCATTGTGATGTAGCACGTATCATTTTTCGCGCGGGCATTCTCCCTATCTTTTTTTTTTGTTGCTCAAAAGCAAATTTATAGTTTTCTTCCTGCTCCGCTGAATTCAGACCTGCATCGCAAGTCGAAGAAGTGTCTCTTCTTGATGTGCCAATAGAAAGGTTGTAGTGATTCAAAAAGATTTTTTCATAACTGCACTTTTTTATCTTAAACCTTTCAGGGAGATTTTGTTTATTACCAAATTCAATATAAAGCTTATACAATTCAGTTAGGTTTAATAACGGAGAAAGATATCGTTTATTGGGATTTTTGTTTCTTGAATAGTGCGAAGTTTCTGAAGCAAACATTTCAATATGAGATTTAATATTGTAAAGAACATCTTCCAACATTTTATGAGGTCTGTTTGTATGATGACTCCATTTAACAGGAGTCGGTACTGATCCATAGCTTTTTATTTCTTTCTGAATGATTTTAATTTTTTTTCTGAGATTTGAAATAAAGAAGCCAGAGCAGTTCTACAGACAACTATCGTTTCATTGTTAAAAGTAACTGAATATTTAAACGTTGCAGTTTTGCGCCTGTTGATATGTTTTCTGTGTTGCTGGACATGTAAGGCAATTACGCTTTTAAAAAGCAGAGCATTTTTTGAATTGATATCCAAAGAATAAAATTGTTTTAATTTATTTTCTCTGTCATCAGGATTAAACTTCTTGTTGCATTGTAACCTACAAGCCTCTTTTTTGCACAAATTACCAAGGTCTGGTGTTTTAGCGGGAATAACTCTACCAGAGTATGAAACATATTCCAAACCTTTATGTTTTTATACCGCCTGTCTTTTTTGTCACGTACACAGGCCCTTCATCTACTATTATAGACAGCGGAAAAGTTTTATTATAGACATAAACGACCTATGTCCACAAGTACGAACATAGGCCCTTTATCCACTATAACATTCTATTGTTTTTTATTTGTAAATGATAATTTTGAGACTATGTACAGTAAAATGATACATACGCCCTTCATTCACTACCTGATATATATTTTGGTATGAACATAGGCCCTTCATCCACTGCTATTTCCTTTATTAGTTGGAAAATTGAGTTGAATCATACCAGGACAAAATCATATGTACTTGGGACCTTCGTTGCCACAAAAAAACTCATTTTTTACAAAAATGTTACATGGGGCCTTCATCCACTTACATCTTCAATTCTGCTGACATCTTGTATACCTCGTGACAATGAAACTGTTTAATAAGACGCCATTTAATTGTTTTCCGTAGAAAATATTGAAATTCTGGTTGAAAATATAGTTGTCCAGATCATTCATTAAAAGGCAATTGAATATCACTTCCCGGTTATCCAGAAGTGGGCCTAAGGCAATTTTTTTTCGCATATTACATAGAGCTTAAAATTCCCTTTTAAGTCATGTGTCATGCGTCGTAGAAGGTCTTTATTTCAAATTCAATATGATGGCATTGTCAAGTAATGTATTTGATACTTGACAACCCCATCATATTGAATTTGGAAACCACACAGTGAAATAACAGAAAAAAATGATTTTAGGGATGGCTTTCCATTGAGTTGGTCAAAGAGATGATTTGTCATAAGCAATATTAGTTTTTGTTTAAAATATCAAAATTAGTTTTAATGGCAACTGAATTAATTACCAAGGCAATGAAAGTTTCAATGTTTTGCTGGTGTCTAAAGAAAAAAAAAGGCATTGTCATGATTCAAAACATGTAATTTTTAAATTATTTTAAATACAATTTGGTGTAAAATTTTCTTACCGAATACCACGCGAGGATAAATTAAATCCCGGATTTTTTTCTCGCTCATGAATCTTTCTAGAAAATTAATTTTCAAAATATTCATGAGCTCGAAAAAATTTCCGGAAATAATTTAACCTCTCTTGGTATTACTAGTTATAATCTGAGTTTTGATGAACTATTCAATCAGCTCAAATTTCATATTTCTTCTATACAAATTCAATTTAATGCTTCTTGCAAAACGATTTCATTTTCATCCTGTAGTTGTGATAGCAGGAATATGAGGCAATAGGTTTCGACTAGTTTGGGTTATTCCAGGTTTGCTGGAGTTCTAGCGTCGTTTGCTGCAAATAGGCTTCTGTTTAATGGATTTCTTAGATATTCTCTTACTTTTTTTTAACTTTTTGAGGAATTCAGCTAGGATTGCATTTTCTTCCGGAACTTTATTTCTTTTATTCTTATATGGTTTCGTTCTATTCTTGATTAATGTTCTATTCAAATCCAATATGTCACAATATAAGCTAACATTAGAGAGGGCAATTATAAAAAGATAAATATTGTTCGCCGTCATTGTTGTTCATAATAGTATGTTGGTATCCTTTATCCAAAATTGCCCTGTTTCGATTTCGCCGCATACAAAACCCAATTATGAATTATTTATTATGTGCTCCATTGAAACAAATATAAATATTGGTTTTACAAATTAAAGGTCAATAGTTGCTGACCCACAATGAATAGTGCTCACACTTCAACTGTCAGTCGCTAGCAAAAATATTTTCGGACGATATTCGGGGATCCCTATTTATGATCTAACTAGAAGATAATCGCTTCTATATAAATGTTATTAACCCCTTCAAAGATAGCCCAATTTTTTATATATTATGTTGAAGAATGTATGGATATTTGAATAGTAAAATTGGTAGCTGGACATATTTTCACGAAAGGCATGATACTGGACTATATCTGTTTCCCTGCCATGTCTTTGAGTTAGATGAGACAAGCTTTACTTTGTACCATTCACACTTTGATCTATCTAGTCAGCTTCTATTCAATCGAGCTTCATATTCACTTTAGTTTCCTCTAAGATTATTTCTATAAAGGTTTTGATATTTGTCTGAATCAGAGAGCTCAAAATAATTTTTTTCTTCAAACGTCAGTAAATCCGTCATTACTCGACTGTGTAGGCGGCCGTGAAGTTTCGTTTTTCCTCCGCCGGAGCTTTACTTTTCACTTTTCCGCCGGCGGAGGTAAAAGTGTTGCCATAGCAACATAGATACAATACAAACAGACAACAAAATAAGCGTCAACAACTCAAGATTTATTAAACTACAATTTGTATTTATCACTCAATTTGTGACTGCATTTCTAAAAATCACTAATTTAGGAACAAATTGGTTATTATTTAATCGAACTTACTCAATAACTGCTTATCAATACGGAATTAAAACGCAATTCGAAAACGCAATTTTAAAAATATAATTATTGTTGACAGTGTCCACTGACAGCTTTATATTACATTCACCGACACCGGTCTAAGCAAGGCCACCTACGACCGTGGTCTAAGCCGCCTTGCGAACCCATTTATCTTCAATAATAATTAGATATTATTACTATTAAAAAGAGATGTTTTTGCATTAATTTGTCGACATTTGAAGAAAAAACAGCATATTTTATTTGGAGGAAAAGTTACTTTTCATGGCTTGCTCTCTATTACCAGCCTCACTCCGTTCGGCTGTTAAACACGAGCGCACCATGAAAAGTATCACTTTTCCTCCATATAAAATAATATACTATTTCTTTCAGACGCATGTGCAATATATACCTCTCAAGCAATCTGAATAGCACACTTCTATGTCTCCGCCATGCGTCTAAATTACAGGTGCCTTAAAATGTAGGGCTATTATAGTTCGATTTCACCCTTATTATCTTATGTTCTGACGATTATGCCTTTATATATATATATATATA
>MU183595.1:103008-133416 GCA_016904865.1 Pissodes strobi | reverse complement strand
AATATTATATATATATATATATATAATATTCTTCGCATAACAGATATATTCATTTTACTGGTAGATGATTCGGTTTCTGATACGTTCGATTTGGATTTTGCTACATTGCCTGCATCGCTATCATTGGATTCTTTATTTTCAATAAGTGATTCTTCTGCAAAAGACATTGGGTCGTCTGATTGTGCAGCTGCTTTTGAATTAATGTTTGACTTAAATATGTCCAATATGTTTTTAAGAGCCATTTCATCATCTTGGTCATCAACTAGTGGAGTGTTTATTGGTGTGTTTAACTCTTGTTCGCCCATAATGGTTCTGAATTGATGGTATGTGATGAAACTGTCCTCCTTTATTTCAGTTGCAGGAATGGTGTGTTTATTGTTTCTCAAGCATAAAATAAGAAATCCCTAAATTTACGGCTTTCCTAGAAAAACAAGCAGGAAAATGTTATTCTTATGGATTGCGTTTAACTATTCTGAAACCTTAACCGATCTTGTGGTTAAAATTTAGTGGCCATATCAGTAAAATTCTCCAAAGGAAGCTATTTTTTTACAAACAAAGATCCCCAAACACTAATGAAAAAAACAAGTGCAAAGTAAAAAAACATGTAAATTGTGCATTATTATAAAACATACATTGGACTATGGAAATTATGTTTAAAATAGGAAATAATGTTTACAAGTTGTAGTAAGACTTGTACTGATAGTGCTGCTTTATTTGAATTTAAGAAAAACCAGATATATTGATAGTAAATCAATTTCACCCATAAGAATTCTCGCAGAAATATCCCTAATAAATTCCAAAACGTGAAAAAAAAAATTTTTTTTCGGGAAAATCCTTTATTACATATAACACTAGATTATTATATGCCTCCATTTAATACTCAACTAATTTGCACGTAAGATAAAAAAAAACCAGAAAAAAACACAATTTGTTTTTTGTTTTTTTTACGTTATTTCGTTTTTAATGAAATGTCGCCAATTTGAAAATAATAATTGATATCTGGTAATATGATCTTGAAAAAGTAATTTTTTACTTTAACTAACTGTGTAAAAATATATACAAAAAAAAATTGTTTCAAATTCCTGATTTCGGCCTACCTCCGGACAAACTAGAGATGACATTGATACTTTGTCAACCAGTATACTCTAAATTTTGCGTCAAGCTGAGCTTTGGAAATGTATCATTTAGTTTAGCGTTATACATATAATGTTGTTATAGGAGGATATACCTACAAATAATTTCTTGGAATTTTTGAACATTCTTTTCTTTTATTATATACGTGTTTTTCGGAAATGATGCTATTTGTCCATAAATGAATTATTAATGTTGTTGCCAGAGTTCAAAATAAAAAAAATTACATGGTTTTTGCTTAGTAATGGCACTGTTAACAGAAGAATATAATGTTTTTGTCGATTTTTCATGAAATGAAAATTTTATCGAGTTCCAAACGCCAGAAAAGAGCCAATCATCTTAAAAAATCTAAAGAAAAGAGTGAAAGTTTTAGTTTCACAACATATCACAAGGCATCAATTATGTTCATTACTAAAAAAACAAATATTTTTATAAGGGATTCTATGTTAAACAATTAAACAAACTGTGTAGGAGTATTTAAGAATTAGTTTTTCTCACTTTAAATATCGTAGATAAATTGAGTCTAAAGTATGCAATCAAATAATATTGAAAGTTATATACTCTTCGGGGTTAAAACAGAGTTTTATCCACAATACTGTAACAGTGCATATTGCCGAAGGTTCCAAACCCCAACATACTTCGGAGTTGCCAGATGTTCGGCTGCATTTCTCCAAATGAAATTAAGAAATCCTCGAATTTACCACTTTCCAACAAAAAATCATTAAGAAAACGTTTTTCTTATGGTTTGTCATTATTTATTCTGACTCTTTAACTGCTTTGTGATTAAACTAAAGTTTACATATTTTTAAAATTTCTCGAAAGGAGTTATCTTGTCGAAGAAAATCTCCACAAGCTAATAAAAAACAAACAATTGCAAAATATAAAAATTATAAAATAATAAATAATATGTACAAGCTCAAGTAAGATTTGAACTGCTAGTGCTACACTTTAAATTAAAAAAAACTCCTATCTCTGTAATAAATCATTTTCAGTCTGAAGAAATTCCCAAAAAATTGTTTCAAATAATTCCCCAAAGTAAAAATGTCCCCTAAGGTAGAAAAATGTTTCGGGAAAATCCATTACATACTACATTTAACACAAAATTATTACAGGTCTTCATTTAATACTCAATTAACTTGCAATTAGAATAAAAAACAAGAAGAAAACTCATTTTGTTTTTTGTTTTATTGCGTTGTTTGATCGGTATAGAATTTGAGAGAAATGTCGCTACTTTGAAAATAGTAAGTGATGTTTTGTGATATGTCCTTTTACAAGACATTTTATACTTTATCTAAGTGTGTAAAAACATATACAAACATTTATTCAAAAGTCCTGCTTTCGGCCTACCTCTGAAAAGTCAGATGTGACAATGAACTATTTCTAAACCGTTTTCTTTGTCAACTGGTATATTCTAAAATTTTAGGTCAAGACGAATTTTGGTAATTTATCATTTTGTGTAGCTTTATACATATAATATAATTAATATAATTAAATATAATTAATTATTCTAGGAGAAAATATAAATAATTTCTTGGGATTTTTGATACATTCTTTTGTTTTTCGGAAATTATACTATTTGTTCATAAATGAAAATGTTTTACATTATTTTAATTTAGTAATATAACTGTTAACAGAGGACTATAGTGTTTTGTCGATTTCCCATGCAATGAAAATTTCATCGAGTTCCAAATGCCAGAAAAGATCCAATGAACTTCAAAAAATATAATGATCAGTCTGATACCAGTCTGATTAAAGATTATAACTTTTATTTTATCTGCTGCATTTAGCAACGAAAGATTCTATATTTTGTTTGAAGAAATTATTGAGTGTTATCCTCTCCAGTTAATTAATTATAAATTCATTTATTTGATTTGTTGTTAATAATCTTAATAGACTTCCCGTTGCAGCTTTTAGTAATGTAAATTAATTTTATTATACATGCGGATATTATCACATAATATGTACTAGCTTTTATAACACTGTTCTCTACTACTCTGAATCATCCTTTTTCTTATGTTGTCCTTTAGCACTTTGTGATTGTCTTTATGTTAGTGGATAATCTGTGGCTCGTTTAGGTTTGATCAAACAACTAAAATAAGATATTATGTTATTAGTTTACCTTTGCTTATTTTGTATTACAATAATTATGTTTACTGGCAGTTCTGTATTTGTAAGAACTGAGTTAATAACCTACCTTGTTAGATCGACCAAATTCATATGTTACTTTCGGTTTGAATATTATTTCACTTCTAATCTCGGGCTGATATGGCTTTAATTTTTCGGGGTCACTGATTTGCTTTGAGATACTGCTGCTACTTTCTTGTATGCCTGTCAATTCGAGAATAATTGTTAGTTATTAGATTTTTCTTTCTCTTCAATAGTAAAAACTAGTACCTGTTGCTTATTTTCTTTTAAGACTTGTTGATCTCTGCATAGATTACCCATTGTTGTTTTTTCTCATAGTGCTTTAGGGATTTAGGGCGTATCCCTCACATATTTTCCTCGTGGTTTTCCCCATATTTTTCTTTCATTTTCATTTAATCGTCAATGTCTAATGTTTGTTTTCCTTTCTTATGCTTTAATGGATCTAGAGGTTATAATTGTAGTTCCCTTCTTACCTACATTTGGGGACTTTGATATTTGGGATTTCTACTTCATATTTATCTTTTCGAGTGCCATGTTGTAAGTTTTGTAATATTCGATTGGTAGCCTTGAATATTAGTAATGGTCTCTTTTCACTTAATTGTCGCTGTCGATTGGGATTTTTAAAGGTTTATTATTTCGTTTAGGAATATTTCCTATTATTTATTGAGAAATCTAATTTTAGCTCATTAATAGTGGCTTCCGCCACAATTTTACAACTATAATAAACGAGAACTAAGTTGTTTATTATCTTAGAAGTATTCCTCGTATCGACTATCTCTGCATTTCTCGACCCTACCAATTTTTCCTTCTGATTCCGTGGAAGTGGAAACGGCAAATTGATGAAACCGATGATCTCGGTCTTCTAGAAATACCTACCGGGAATAGAGGAAGTGTTTTGCTGAAGTGTAATTAGGGGACTCAGCTTATAGTATTGTTTTATATACTTCTCTTCTAGGGGATATTGGGTTGAGTTCTTGCTTTGTATTTTGACACGACCGATTTATCGGGATTTTTCTGGAATTAATTTCTTTACTGCCTGCCGGCACATGGTGGCCATGACGCTACAGGTTATTTTAAATTATTTCTAGAGGCTTTCCGAGCTCATCTTATAAAACCGAGGCAGTTGATCCTCTAGACAACCTTCTAACTCAAGTATGGTAAATATTACTAAAGTTTTTTTTTGTCTAATTTAATAATTTAATTGCGTTTATCTGTGTTAATTTTTGTTACATCGACTAACAGCTGCATTGCATTCCATTGAATTTTAGCCTTTTCCTTTTATCATATCTGAACTTTTTTTCTTAATGTAACTTTAGTTTTTATCATATGGGGTGGTTTATATTATTTAGGGGTGGTTCATACGTATTTCTTTTTATATTTAAGTTATTTGCACCCTTTGTATTTCTTTTATTTGCTGATGGTTACTGAAAATCATTTGGTAAATTTTAGGGTGATTTGTTTTATTTAAAAAAATTTCTTCATTGAGGTTAGTGGCTTAGTCTAATCTGTCTTGGGTTATTACAAGGTTTTACTATCGGGTCCAATTGCAAGGTTTTACTGCCGGGGCCAGAAGCCTTTACAAGGTTTCACGATCGGGTTTCACTACCGATTCCCACTACCTTTGGCTCACGTTCATCTTTTTGGGCGGAGGACTCTCACTCTCGAACCGGTGATTTTCACCTCAACTGCTGAGCTTGCAGCCTTTCCAGCAGCCGACTTTCGAATCCAACAGGAGTAGATAAGCAATGGAAGTTTTGGCTTAAATTTCGTGTTTTTTACATGTAAATCTCCGCAAGAAAATTTAAGGTCCGATGTGGTATTTTTGTGCCAGGCACAAGCCAACACAAACCTCACGCATGCGCACTTCAACTAAGACAGACAGGACAGACAGGTTAGACAGACAGGATAGACAGGTCAGACAAGCCAGACAGGCAGGACAGACAGGTTAGACAGACAGGCCAGACAGACAGGACAGACAGGTTAGACAGACAGGACAGACAGGTCAGACAGACAGCCTATACAGGTATATATACAGCTTATACAGCTTAAACAGGGCTGTTCGACCTGTCTGTCCTGTCTGTCCTACCTGTCTAACCTGTCTGTCTGACCTGTCTGTCCTGTCTGTCTAACCTGTCTGTCCTGCCTGTCTAACCTGTCTAACCTGTCTGACCTGTCTGTCCTGTCTATCTAACCTGTCTGTCCGCATGCGTGAGGTTTGTGTTGGCTTGTGCCTTGCACAAAAGTACCACATAGGACCATACATTTTCTTATGGAGATTTACATGTAAAAAACGCGAAATTTAAGCTAGAACTCCCATTGCTTATCTACTAACAGGGTATCGTTTCGATTCTTTTATTTTTATTAGCATTGTTGATCGAGGTTTAAATACCTTTAATAATTTTATTAAATCTTTTGTTTTTCTGGGGATTGATATAAACGAATCGAAGAATTATTTTAATATAAATCTAGCATTGTTGGCTCAGCTCTAAGACAGCTTTCATTAATTTAATTAATTCATTTATTTTCCGACCGATAGATGTAATTATTGTGGCTTGGCTATTAATTGATAATATTATTATTACCTACTGCATTTATAATTGGTGCAGCCACTAGTTCATGCATTTCGATTTACCTATACGTATTAAACTTAAGTAAACTAAAGGATCACTTCGGATAGTAGTGCTAGAGTTTTTAGGTATATAAGGCATACAGTTCCGAGTTAACAACAGAATTGGTCTCAGTACATTCATCATATTGTACAGCAATGCAGTCTACAAAATTAATCTAGTAATTATTTTATTTATTATGATCTTGCTTGTCTTGCAAATTTGACGTTTGTTTACATTTTAATTCAAAATGCATTATAACATGATTTTGGATACCTACATAAAATTTAATAATTTTATGTTCTGATTTAAGAGAGCTATTATGAAAAATAATGTTCATTACATGACCAGAAACAGTTTTTCTCGTGTCGTAGTGTCGTGCGCGCACCGCAAAGCCTAGTTTCCGGACTGGTAATGGACGTCAAGATGATTTTTGGTAGTCTCTGATTCAGTTTAGCTTCATCCATTCTATATCAAGTTATTTTTAGCAGACAATAACCATAAACAATTTCTTGGGATATATAATACATCCTTTTGTTTTATTATTCATGAGTTTTTCAGAAATGTTTCTATTTGTCTGTAAATGAAATATTAATGTTTTTGCCATAGTTCAAAATAAACTTCTATTACGTAATTTTAACTTTGTAATGGCACTGTTAACAGAAGAATATAATGTTTTTGTCGATTTTCCATGAAATTAAAACTTGATCGACTTCCAAACGCCAGAAAAACAGGATGAGTAGCTTCTAAATTTTATTTAATTGCAATTAATTTAATGGAAAATCGACAAAGAGGCAAAATATTTCCATATCGTTACCAGTGCCTAACTTGTATCAGCCCATGTATACTACAGTAGGAATTATATTCTTTTGTTATCAGTATCTCTATTAAGCAAAAATTATGTAAATGCTTTTAATATTGAGCTTGAACAACAACGTTACGGCTTGATTTATGGCAACATTTTCAACAAACCCCTGTATAATACAAAATAATAAAATAATAATGAAAGAGACTCAAAAACTTATTTGTATTTATTTAAATAAATTAAATCATGAATTACAAAAACTCGAAGCCCTTAAAACTTCCATATAAGTTTGGATGAATGGTAGTTTCCTTTCTTATGTTAAAAAATAACTTCTTGGGACACGCTGCATATGTAAACAATGCCGCTCCGAATGCACTAGTTTTAAACTCGTTAATTATGTTGCAAGATTATATAGATGAGCGTTTTCTAATGTTCAAGGCATTACTTTTCGTGTTCAGCTATAAGTTTCTTCCCAGATAGTTACGACTGCCAAGTGAACCAGTTATCCAAACTTCAAGATCAAGTTTAGATATGCTGAAACAATTAGAAAGTTTCAAAGTCTTAATTAAGATAAATCTACAGTTTCGGATATTTGAGGAATATTTCCGACTCTTAGTTCGCGCAAAATTCGATGCGATGATTAATGGTCGACAAGGATATTTGACACCCTATTAAATAGACAGTTGTGTGATTACTGATTCAAATAAGAAGATAAAATGTTATTTTCTAAATTATTTAAAAAGCTGTTGCATATTGTTCTTTATTGGCGATATCAGGGCAATATATTCATATATAAAGAAAATAAATTAAAGATAAAAATAATATATACATCAAGAAACAATACGGACAGCATAAAGACACAATTATATAAAGTTGCGGAAATTAACTATAAGCTGTTATACCTAAGACAACAGAAAACAATCCGACTAAAAAAGTTGTGTTAACAAATTGTCACAGCAAAATTTCGAAAATCGAGAAAATATATAATAAAATAAACAATAGATGAAAATAAATGACGAAAGAAAATTTTTGAAAATTTATAGTTGTATAAAATATTTAAAATATTTATTGTATTGATTATGAAATTTTTTCTCCGTAATGAGCTTATTTTGACCTCAGGTGATTTTATACCTATTTATCAAAGAGCAATGTACGAGGTGAGAGGATAGATAACTTTCGCATTGTAAAGATATTGCAAAAAATCATAATCCACTTGGTTAATAAGATAATAATAAAGGGTAATTGAAACTCTTCAAATTTTGTCTGTTTTAACGAATACATAAAAGCAGGCCATTATGGAGTTTTTCTTAGGAAGTCAGAGTTTTTTAGAAATAAATCTATGTTGTGTTTTTTAAATGAGATTCACTGTATATTTGCAGCATTATGGCTAATCCTGTCTTAATCCGGACTTCTTGTCCATAAAAATGAGATATCTATAAAAAAAAACCTGGGCAGAACACTGCTTTCACTCAAAAAAAATCTTCAGGAATTGGCTACGGGGTACGAATGATATTCAAAAAGTAAAAGTTATAAATGTTACATTTTACACCTTCTGAAAAAAGTAGTAGAGTGTTGCGAAAGCCGCATAAGACCTACACCTTCCTTTCCTTTAACAAGGAATGTATCCTAGAAGAATACGGGAAAAATGAGACAATCTGTATACAAGTTTTTACTTTATAAACCTGACGTGGGAGATATTACACAAGACATTTTGAACATATTTAATTGCTTTAACATCTGGTATAACTGGAAATGACGTTCTTATAATCAATTTAAGTATATATCAAAATTTTACCCCATATTTGGTTGAGTATAAAATTCTGCAAAAACCTGCTGTTAAAATTTTAAAATCGGTCTAAAAATGGCAGAGTAATAGTTCTTTTGTATATGAAGATCCAATGAACTTAAAAAAATCCAATGAATAGAGAAAACGTTTCGGTTTTACTGACATATCACAAGACATCAATTATTTTTTTAGTACTAAAAAAAATTATTTTATAAGGCATTCTGTGTTAAACAATTAAACCAATACAGAATTGGAGTATTGAACAATAAGTTCTTTCTATTTTAAATATTGTAGAAAAGGGTCTAAATAAGCAATCAAATAAAATTAAAACTGCCAGTTTGTGAAATTAGGAAACCCTCAAATTAACAACTTTCCAAGAAAGAACTTTAAGGAAATGTTGCTCTTATGGATTATGATTATTATTTATTCTAACACTTTGACTGATTTGTGAATAAACTAAAATTCACATATCTGTTATATTTCCCAAAATGAGCTATCTCTTGCAAAAAAAAATCTAAAAAAATTAATAAAAAGGAAAGAAGAACAAAATATAAAACATAAGCACCTATAAATACACTGGCGTACTCAAAAAAATCTAAAAAAATGCGTTGAGAGAGTTATAAGATAACTGAGATACAACTGATATAAATATCTTATCTTATTTCAAAAACTAAAAGAACTTTAAAAACATTAATAATTTGCGGGCCTTTGACTCCTGAGAAAAGTAGTACAGTATCGCGGAAACCGCATAAGTACCTCTATTTTTAATAAGGAATTTAACCTAGACGAACATGGAAAGCGAATCACTCTGTCCATCAGTTTTTAATTTATAAACTTGTTTTACGAGATATTATAGAAAACATTTGAAACATAATTAATTTTGACAATATCTGTTATAACCGGAATTGACGAGCTCGTAACTAATCTAAAAACAACTCAAAATTTTACTGCATATTTGGTTGAGTATAAAATTCTAGAAAAACCTAGTGTTCAAATTGTAAAATCGTTACAGACAATTCCTTTATTAGTTCTTGGATTTTGAAAATTCTATTGAAACGTTGCTTGAACATAATGTTTTAAATCAAAATAAAATTATTAAAACATGTTGAATATTAACCAAGAATATTAGAAAGCTTTGACAACGCTGTCTGGGAAATAGGTTTGTGCCACCTACTTTTTCAAGATGATATTATGTAACCCTTTATTAAGGGCTGTGGTATCGCTTCGTTAACTGCTTTTTGTAAACGTTATGTTTAAATTAAGAGTTAAGAAATCACGTGTTAAACAGGGGATATACACGATAACTATCACGTGTAACAATTAAATCAATCTAGCAAAAACCACTTTAAGAAAAATGCCGTTAATCTAAAAATATACCGAAGCAAAGCTTCTAGGGCGTTATAAATACAAATATTCAAGCGCAGTAATACCAGAGCCGCTTCACTGGTTTAATTAAATTTAATGTCGTTTCACGACATCTAAATACTTTGTTTAAAGCAAAACTGCTTAACGTTTTAAGGAAGAAAAATGGAAGGTCACAAATGCACGGAAATTCCCTCGAGAAACGTCGGTTTCGCTGACCGCCACGTTTCTGTGAATGCAGAAAACGTATCGGATAGAAAATGGATTACTCTAAAATTCAGAACCACTTCAGGTTTCCGCTGTTTGAACCGCAAGATTTCTGAATTATCGAATAAGCTATTTATTTGGGCAGAAATATAACATTAACTTCGTATGCAAAATATTTTCTTTTGGGTCCATCACAAATGTGGTGGATGAGGCAGAAATATATAGATTTAAGGTAAAATAAAGAAGAAAAAAATTGCAGGATAAAATTTTGTTTTGTAAAAACCAAGGCAAATGAAATTAAATGGAATATTATGAATAACTATTTCTAATGAAATTCCAAATGAAAAACTATTTTCATGCTGATTTTTCAGAAAACTGTCTTTATAAGTATTAAAAGTTGATGTAAAAGAGAGAATTAAGTTTGACAGGTGGTAGTAATGAAATACACAGATAGTGAAAAAAATATTGTTTAATAATGTACTTAGCTTATCTAATATAAAATATTGATTACTAACGACAGTTCTCAGTGTTGCCAACCTAAATTTGAAATAGAGTATCAACTTAAATTTTGTTTGCTACAACTACACTCCCGTTCCATCAAATTCTTTTCAGCATTTAAAAATTGAGAAATAACAAATACACAATTTACTATCTAATAGCATACAACAAATACTTAAGTAAGCATAAAACTCAGTTTTTCAAATGCTACTATATTTAATTGTTTGGTAAAAATAATCTGTAATTTGTTCACCGCTAGAAACATATTTTAACTTTGTAATACCTTGAATAAGTTTTTCTTTGACAAAATTATATTTCATATCCAATAGTTTGAATCTTGTTAATTGTTCATGGGAACTGCTGGAACGAATTGCTGACTGATTGTCTTCATAAATAGTAGGTAACTTTCAACTTTTTAACTAAATCTAATTCTAACAACAAATGTTGTAGCCAACAAACCTCACTAAAACAACAACTTAAGGTTAGGATTTCGACCTCGGTAGTTGAAATGACGACAGTACTTTGATTTTTTGAATTCCATGGCACAATATTGCCAAATGCATAAGACAAAAACCGCTTGTTTACTTTAGATCAGTAGTATCGCCACTCCAATCTGCATCAGCAAACCCTGATATAATATTTTCATTTATCTTGTAAAAGACCGACTTAAGTTCAAGCCTACCTTTAATAATAATATTCTTAATACTCCTTTTAATGAGCTTAACAATTTTTCACTTGCACAGTTTTGATACCTAGGTAATAAACTAATACTTGAGCATAGTCCCTAACATAGTGTACATTATACACCCAACGATTTTCCTGCATTTATTTTCAATATCAAAGCTCTCTGATTTTTCATTCTTTAAACTATCATAGTCAAAATTGCAATCCATTGGCGTGCCTACTAGCATACCAAATTTTGTGGGAATATTTTCTAAATATTTTGTTTGGTTTAATACAATCATACCATTTTTCATGTCTTGCTCTACAGATATACCTAGAAAATAGCTTATTAAGCCCAAATGTTTCATTTAAGGGACATCTTTAAATTTAGTTTTAAATTATTAATCTCTTTTACACAAGACCCAGAAATCAAAATGTCATCAGCAAAAATTATGACATAAATAATTACATCTCTAGTAATTTTTATATAGGTATAGACAGTTGTCACAATTATTTTCATAAAAACCTTCATTAAACATAAAATTGTCAAAATTTTGGTACCAATAGAGGTGTCTTTTTAAGCCATAAATGGCTTTATTTAGTTTACAAAGTATTGCCTTCATTGGACATCGCTTGCACCAATACATATGCAAATTTTCCTTCAGTTCACCATGTAGAACGCATTGCAAACATCCGTTTGATAAGCGGTCCAACCCCTATGCACACAAATTCCAAATCGTTCTAATATTAGTCAATCTGACTACAGGACTACTATGCACATATTACGGAACTTTTTGCTTATAACCCCTTGCTACTAACCTACATTTACATTTATTTATCTCACTGTCAATGAATTTTGTATGTGCATGTCCGGGTATAATTGTCAAAATCAAAACAACATACATCAGCCGATTTCAGGTGATCAGATGTCTGTCATTAGCTTAAAATATTTTTCTTCTGATACTTAGTGGTATTGTTGTCAATGGAGCAGAGTCAAGGTCACCAAAAACGAGTACACCAACATGAAAGGTGCCGACGCTTTTTGTCGTCTCTCCTTTTAGTTTTTTTCTCTCTGGTTTACTTCCCGAACTGACACCCTCGCATGCAGATCGGAAATGTCGAAACTTATTAGGGAGGACCATTATCATTTTTGAGAGAATAATTTTTTTTCGGAATATTTTCACCAGATTGTTTCAACTCAGCTTGTAAATTGGATACTTTAGAAATGAAACTATTTACCGTTTCATTTTGGAACTTTAGATTATAAAATTGCTCATTCAACAGATGGGTACTAACCTCTGATTTTCTCTCGAAGATGCTCTCCAATTTTCACCACATTTCTCATGCCGACAGCGATTCAGCGGTTCCGAATTGTAGGTTATGTCCGGATTGCCGGCTTGTTGTTTGTTTTATTTTGATATTGTGTAGGCAAAATGGACCTACCAAATTATTGGAGATGGTTTTAGATGCAAGTGTCTGAAAAACCGTTTTGCGTTCTTCCATGTGCTTTTAAGGTTTAAGGATGTTGTTTCGCCCATTTCCATGCAAATTTCAATTAAGCCATGGTCGGCAGTGTTTGATAAATTAGATACTTCATGAGTTACGGAGTTATAAAACCCCGAAGACGTATCTTCCAGCTGGTGGTGGTAATGAAATACACAGATAGTGAAAAAAATATTGTTTAATAATGAACTTATATAAAATATTGATTGCTATCGACAACCCAAATTAGCAATAGAGTACCAACTTTTATTTTGATTGCTACAACTACACTCCCGCTCAATCAAATTTTTCTTAGCATTTAAAAATTGAGAAATAACAAGTACACAATTTATAATCTAATAGTGTACAACAAATACTTAAGTAAGCATAAACCTCAGTTTTTCAAATATTACTATATTTAATGGTTTGGTAAATATATCTGCAATTTGTAAACCGCTGGGAACATATTTTAACTTTGTAATACCTTGAATAAGTTTTTCTTTGACAAACTGGTACTTTAAATCCAAATGTTTGAATCTTGTTAATTGTTCAAGGGAACTGCTGGAACGAATTGCAGACCGATTGTCTTCATAAATAGTAACTTTGAACTCTTTATTAACTAAATCTAATTCTAACAACAAATTTCGCGGCCAACAAGCCTCACTAATACAACAACTTAAGGCTATGATTTCGACCTCGGTAGTTGACGTGACGACAGTACTTTGATTTTTTAAATTCCATGACACAATATTGTCAAATGCATAAAGAATAAACCGCTTGTTGACTTTAGATCAGTAGTATCGCCACTCCAATCTGCATCAGCAAACCCTGACATAATCTTATCACTTTTCTTGTAAAAGATCGACTTAAGTTCAAGCCTACTTTTAATATATCTTAATACTCTTTTTAATGAGCTTAACAATTTTTCACTTGCACAGTTTTGATACCTAGATAATAAACTAATGCTTGAGCATAAGTCAGGCCTAGTCCCTAACATAGCGTACATTATACAGACAACGATTTTCCTACATTTATTTTCAATATCAAAGCTCTCTGGTTTTTCATTCTTTAAAATATCATAGTCAAAATTGCAATCCATTGGCGTGCCTACAAGTTTGCAGTCTAGCATACCAAATTTTGTGGGAATATTTTTTAAATATTGTTTTTGGTTTAATACCTTTTTCATGTCTTAGTCTACAGGTATACCTAGAAAATAGCTTAATAAGCCTAAATCTTTAATTTTAAGGGACATATTTAAATTTAGTGTTGAATTATTTATTTCTTTTACACAAGACCCAGAAATCAAAATGTCATCAATAAAAAATATGACATATATAATTTCACCTTTTAAGTAATTTTTATATATAGACAGTTTTCACACTTATTTTCATAAAAACCTTAATTAAACATAAAGTTGTCAAACTTTTGGTATCAATAGAGAGATTCCTTTTTCAAGGCATAAAAGGCTTTATTTAGTTTAAAGATTATTGCATTCATTGCACAACCCTTTGACCAATACATATGCAAATTTTCCTTCAATTCGCCATGTAGAAAGCATTGCAAACATCCATTTGATAAACGGTTCACACCCTCTGCACACATATCCAAAATCATTCTCATATTAGTCAATCTTACTACAGAACTACTATGTTGGGGTCTGGAATATTTCGGCAACATGCACTAAAACGGAGTTTTATCCACAATCATCATCATCATTTAGCGCTACAACCCAGGGTGTGTCTTGGCTGACTGGACAACTGTTTTCCAGAAGGTACGATCTTCCATCAGTCGACGGTCGAAGGGGATGTTCATTTTGCGGAGGTCTGATCTGATGTTGTCTCTTCATCGCAATCTGGGACGTCCGAGTGGTCTTTTTCCTGGTGGAACCTCTTCCCATATCAATCTCACAAGCCTTTGATCGTCAAGCCGTTGTAAGTGGCCTGCCCAGCTTAAACGGTGAGCTGTGATTTCTTGGATGATGTCACTGTCGCTGTACAGTTCTGCTAATTCAGCGTTGGTTCTAATGCGGTACTGGTCGGTTCTTGCATCGCGGAGGGGGCCATAAATCTTCCTGAGGATTTTGCGTTCGAAGCATCGCAGTTTTTCTTCGTTGGCCTTGGTCATTGTCCATGTTTCGCCCCCATACGCTATTATTGGTCTGATAATAGCTTTATATATAGTGACTTTGGATTTTCTTGTCAGGGTTTTAGATTGGATCAGATTTTTTAATGCATATAGGCAGCGATTTGCGGACTGTATTCTGCCCTTGATTTCTTCTGTGACGCCGTTATCAGCCGTGACTGTAGATCCAAGGTATTTAAAACGTTCCACTCTTTCAAAGTTGTAGCTGTTCACTGTCACGTTTTTTCCTATTCTATCCCTGCGTCCCATTCGATTTACGCACATGTATTTCGTCTTATCTTCATTGACTTCTCCTGCTGACTTCTCGATTTTATTAAAAATATTCTTTACCGTTAATACAGTGTCTCCGATGAGGTCAATGTCATCCGCGTAAGCTAGTAGAAGTTTGGGTCCTTTAGTGGTTAGTAGTTCGGTTTTGATTTCGGCTGTTCTGATGGCTTTTTCTAAGACAATATTAAAAAGTAAGGGTGATAGGGCGTCGCCTTGTTTTAGACCGTTACGTAAATCAAATTTGTTGGATAGGCTCTGGTTCACTCTAACTTTGGATATTCCTCCTTCCATGCAGATTTTGGTCATCTGAATAAGTTTCACAATACTGAAACAGAATTATTGCACCGGATGCGCGTTTCGCTAACCATGTTGGCATCATCAGGAGATGAATAAAACTAAATTTAAAACTCTACCTAACTCGCTTTTATACTAAATGTTTGCGGAACCAAAGGAACCAATCCTGGACTCCCACTAGTCACGCTTGATCAACCACTACAATGGACTATATACGGAATAGGCCCTCTATCTCTATTTAAACTATTCTTACATTTAATAATTTCCATACTTTCATATGCGTCTAATAATCTCCTATCAGTTATATTATGAATTAATTTTACATTTTTAATTGTTCTTCTATGATTATTATCAAAAGCATGCTCGGCAACACTTGATGTTTCTGCTCTACCATACTTTAAATGAGCTATGTGTTCCTTGAATCTCGTTTGTATATATCTTCTAGTTTGCCCAACACATTTTTGGTTACAATCCATGTATCCAGTTTCATATATTCCACCTCTTTCTAATAATTCAATTTTGTCCTTTGGACCACCTAATTTCTTAATTTTGAACTGAGTTTGGTATACTAATTTTATACCTACTTCCTTAAAAACTTTTTGGAGTCCTCTAGTATACTGAGGATTATATGATATTGAGATATGTTTTGTATTTTGCCAGTGGTGCACCCAGAAAATATGTTTGTGGGGGGGCGCTACATAGGTTGTGCTAAAAAAATTTGGGGTGCCACGCCCTGATCTCACATTTTTTATACAGTCTGGGGGGGGGGGGGGGGGGCTGGCCTGATGCCCCACCTGTGCGAACTGCGAACCACTAATTTTCATCCTGAGTGACGAAAGGAGTGGAATCACGAATGGTCTTTATAAGCAAGTGCCTATTAATTAGTCTATTCATTAAGTTAATATTGAAACCATTAACTTTTGCTATATTCTTAAGTGTCTCCTTTTCATTATTAAATCTTTCTCTGCTGAGAGGAAAGTTAACCATACGGTGTACCAAAAAAATATTAGGAATATATCGGTTAGTGGCAATACTTTCTCTATAAATATCAAATTCTAGTGTGTTATTATCGTTCCTAATCACTAAAGTATCCAAAAATGGAAATTTGCCATTGTTCTCGGCTTCATAAGTAAATTTAATGGTGGGCAAACGGTTATTTAGTTTGGTTACAAAATCTTCGATATTAGCGGTTTTTGTGTCGAAAATCGCGAAAATGTCATCCACATACCTGTACCATACCCTTGGAAAATATTCGAACTCCTGACTGATTTCATTTTCAAATTTACTCATGAAAAGGTTAGCTAAGAACGGTGATAAACAGTTGCCCATTGCCGTGCCTGCAAGTTGCTGGTAATAGTTATTTTTATATTGAAAATAATTTAGATCCTTGCAAAGTTTGGTTAAAGTTAAATATTCTTGTTTGATTTCGTGATCAAAACTGTTCATCTCAAGTAATTCACCAAGGTATTGCAAGGTCTGTGGCATTGGTACACTAGGGAACAATGAGCAAACATCAAACGAGATTAAAATTTCACCTTTCTTAAGGTTCGTTTGTACTCCTGAATTCTGTTGTTTTATAGGTAAATTTTCAAAATGGTTTGCTTGCCACTTGGATATATTATAAGTTGGCGATCTTATTGTCGAGACTATGGGACGCATTGCCTTCCCAGGTTTATGAATCTTGGGAAGAGAATATAGTTTCGGCCTAGTAGAATTGCTCACAGATAATTCGTATTTAATTTGATCAGAAATAAGGTTAATACATTTCTTCAAAGTGTTTTTAACTTGTGTTACCATCTTAGATAACGGATTTCTTGAAATTTTGTTATAGGGCCCGGCTTCTATTAAATTATCAACTCGTTGAAAATACTCGCTTTTGTCTAATATATAACAACCTTATTACCTTTTTCAGCTTTTAGATAGAAAACATCTTTCTCCTTTAATCTCTTGATTGTATTTTTTCCTTTTCCAGGACGAGAGTTAACATTATTATTACATTTATGAGATCTGATTCCTGCATGCTTCTCTAACAAATCCTTCAGTAGAGTCAGGAAGGTGTTGAATAGAGCTTTCTAGATTACCTACAATATCAAGTAAGTAATACTTTGGTGTAGGCAATGCAAAATTCAGACCCTTATTTAAGAGATCTAATTCATATTTATCAAAAGATTGAGAAAATAGGTTTTTCACAATGCTTAGGACTTTCTGAGAACTATTAGACTTAGAATTCATTTTCCTAAGGTTTTTAGGTTTTTTATTGATGGATGACATTTTCTTGACGTATTCTGTATGAATTTCTGAAAACATCTTTCTCTGGAACTCGTACCATTCTTCATGCTCAATATTTGTTATTCTAAATGTAAGTTTTTTATAAAGTCTGTGTGCTTCTAATTCAAACATACTTCGTTTACTGTACACATTTTTGATTTCTAAATCTAGCCACTTTTGTCTGGCAAAAGAATGTACTTTTTCTGTAACTGGAGAAGATTTAGGAAAAACAATTTTAATAAAATTATGGAAAACATTAAATTTTTTACAAGACTTTAGAAACCAAATATCTGCACTCACTAGCCTAATCTTAGTAGAAAACTTACGATAATGGTTAAGTTCCGCTGACGGTGAAGCCATCTCATCTATATTGGGGTTTGGAACCTTCGTATACCTTAGTATACCAAACTCACTTCAACATTAAGAAATTATTAGGGGGTCCAAAGGACAAAATTGACTTATTAGAAAGAAGTGGAATATATGAAATGGATGCATGGATTGTAACCAAAAATATGTTGGGTAAACTAGAAGATCTATACAAACGAGATTCAAGGAACACCTAGCTCATTTAAAGTATGGTAGAACAGAAAAATCAAGTGTTGCCGAGCATGCATTTAATAACAATCATAGAATAACAACTAAAAATTGAAAATTAAATCATAATATAACTGATAGGAGATTATTAGACGCTTATGAAAGTATGGAAATTTTTAAATGTAAGAATAGTTTAAATAGAGATAGAGGGCCTATTCGGTATAGTCCATTGCCTTGGTTGATCAAGCGTGAATCCGCGTGATTCCGCTTGATTAAGCAAACATTTAGTATAAAAGCCAGTTAAATTAGCGTTTTAAATTTAGTTTTAATCATCTCCTTGAGATGCTAACATGGTTAGCGAAAGCGTCGTCGAGTGCAATAATTATGTTTCGGTATTGTGGATAAAACTCCGATTTATTACAGGACTACTATACACATCTTACAGAACTTTTTTGCTTAAAACCCCTTGCTACTAACCTACATTTACATTTATTTATCTCACCTTCTGTATCCTTTTTCTATCCTAAAAACCCATTTGCTGTCTATTACCTCACATTTTTCTGGTTTTTCTATGACTTGCCAAGTGTCATTTTCTATTAGGGCCTTCATTTCATCATCTATTGCTTCTTTTCGGTTTCACCTACTTGCATACTTACTATTCATTGCTTCATCATATATTGTGGGCTCATCAACATCCAAGCTAAAAAAACTCATGCCATAACCAGTATACAAATGCATTTTTAATACTCTAGAAGGTCTGAATCTCTCAATTCTGTCTCTTAAAGATGCGTGAATTATTGTCTTTACCAACAGTGGTTCTACAATTTCTTTAATTATTTAAATATAATTCCTCATCTTGCAAGCCGCAAGATCCTCTGGGTTTCAAAAATCTCTTCATCACTACTTTCTACCTTTTCTACACACAAACTGTTGTTACAAAAATTCTTATTTTGCAGCTAGTGAACGTAATCTCTTTCTAGAGGAACCTTGCTTTCTTTTTTATAATAAATCCTATATCCCTTAAAATTCTCAGAATATCCTGCAAAAAACCCTTTTTACTTTTCATACCTAGCTTCTTTCTTTTTTCATTCGGCATGTATACCCATACTTCACTTTCAAATATACTCTTCACCATGCTTATATTAAAAGACCTCTGAAATATCAACTCATAAGGTTTACTTATCTTCAAGAGGGCTCGGTCCAGCTCGATTTAATAATACAGCAGTATTTGCTGCATCCGCCCAGCATTTTTTGGGCAACTTTCTTTCAGCAAGCATTGTTCTCGCTGCTCCCATTATTGTTTGAAACTTTCTTTCAGCCCTACCGTTTTGTTGAGGTGTGTATGGCAGAGTAAACTCTTGCTTTATACCATTACTTTTACATAACTTACCTACAGAAGAATTAACATACTCTGTGCCATTATTCCTCCTTATCACCTTCACCTGTTTTCCTGTGTGAATTTCAAAATATATTAAAAATTCCCTGGAATTTTCATACACATCTCTCTTATTTTTCATAAAGTGAAATCATTTTTCAATAAAAAAATGTAACGGGAATTATTTAAGGATGGTGCCTCCATAGGACGGCATAAATCTAAATGTATTATACCTCCAGGTTCTTTCGCCCTGCTTTCATTATTACTAAAAGGTTCCCTATATTGTTTAGCTCATACACAAGAGCTACAAAACGGTTAAGTTTGATTTACTACAATTTTGCTTTGATGTAAAATATTTTGTATGTATCTAAAATTCTGATGACCTAAAGCTCTATGCCACCATTTAAGTCCATAGCTGTTTTTTTTTTACAAAATAAAAACTGTCCTCCCCAGTTTTATTAAACTTTAGCACAGAAAAGCTAGACCATTCAGACAACATTTTAAATAACTTTTCACACCGAATTGCCATAGCTATAGTGATGTTCCCTTTGTTAACAGACTGTGCCTTTTCGGCATCAGAAAACAATGACAATCCCTTTTCTAAAGTTTTATCTTGAGCAAATAAATTAATTAACTTTTAGATTTGGGATAAAACAACATCATACAAGGTGACAGAATGAAAACTTGAACCATTATATGCTAAAATACATATTATTATATTACCTTGCCCTTCAACCTGCAAACCGGCACCATTACCAATTTTCACAAACTTTGGCACTTCAAGTTCCATAAAAGTACAAAAAAAGATTTCTGCCTTTTCATATATGTTGGGAGGCTCCAGTATACCTAAACCAATCCATATTTACTTGGGACTGAATGTCATTTGAAAATGCTGTAAGTGCAAAACTTCCTCTATTACCACTGGCACTCTTTCTTTTTCTTCGCAGAACAATCTTTCGATAAGTGGCCTCTTCTTTTGTAATAACTGCATTCAATATTCCGGCACTGACTTTTCAGGTGGCCCACTTTTCCACAAACAAAACATTTTCGGTTGCATTTGTTTACAGCCTGGTTTGACATTTGACTGTCAACCAAAATGAAGGTGCTGTCGGCGTTATTGTCAGGCGGTGATATGTCATTAGTGTCACAGATTGCTCCTTACCCTTGGTCAGTCGCTCATCTTCAATTAAAAGTCGGGCTGCCAAATTATTTAAAGTTTGATCAGAGAGAAAAGAAACTGGAAAGGAGAGGCGATAGCCTGTCAATGGACTTTGTATGCGCATACCCAAGCCAAAGGGTATAATAATAATTGTCAAAATCAAAACACCATCAGCTGATGACAGACATCTGCTGTCATTAGCTTAAAATATTTTTCTCCCGATACTTGGTATCGGGTGGTATTGTTGTCAATGGAACAGAGTCAAAGTCATCCTAAACGAGTGCAACGACATAAAAGGTGCCGACGCTTTTTGTCGCCTCTCCTTTTATTTTCTTTCTCCCTGGTTTGACTTTCCGAACTGACACTCTCCCATGCAGACCGGAAATGTCGAAACTTATCAGGAAGGGCAAAAAGAATAATTTTTTTCCGGAATATTTTCACCAGATTGTTCCAACTTAGCTTGTATAACCGATACTTCATTTTGGAACTTTAGACTATAAAATAGCAATCAACAGATGGGTACTAACCTCTGATTTTCTCTCGAAGATGCTCTCCAATTTTCACCACATTTCTCATGCGGCTGCACACTGCATTATATAGGAAACAATGTCTTCTTCCATTCGAAGAACGAGTGCTTTTTGGGCACAGGCATTTTGTATTCTACCCTTAGCAATATTCGCTGCATTTTCAGCAGGTATAGGTTCATCACCGCATAACCTTGCTTAAAACTTCCAAACATTCCAGTTGGAATTGTTTAATTTCCTGACGATCACATCCATTTTACTTTTTCACTATGGCGTGCACAAAAAACCGACAGACAAAAACTAAATCCTCAGATTACTGCCACAATATTGACCTGCTGGGCCCATAACCTGTGGGGGAAGCTGGTGGTAGTAATAAAATACACATACAGTGAAAAAAATAATGTTTATTAATGGACTTAGCTTATCTAATATAAAATATTGGCTGTGTCTAACGCAATTCAGCCATTTGAGCTGCTGCGCTGCATGATTTTGACATTATACAACCACGCTGCATGCAGCCGCTTTTAAAGCGGCTGCAAGAAAATCCATTGTTTCGCCCATGTCCATGCAAATTTCATAAGTCGTGGTCAGCAGTCCTTGATAAATTAGATACTTAATGAGTTACGAAGTTATACCTACAACTCCGAAGACGAATCTTCCATAAAGAATTCCAAAACAAAATTGTTAATAATGAAAAATTATTTTGTTTTGATTGTACACAGTACCTACAAATAATTTAGGAGTCGGTCGGACAACGGACACTACGCTCCGGCTCCGGCTCAAAACTCGTCTAACAGAAACGAAAGCGCAATATAAAAATAGCAATATAGTACCAACCTAAATTTTGATGGCTGCAACTACATTAACTAACTATTTTAAAAATGGGGATTTAAGAAACATTAAAACACAAACCTACTATCCAAGAAAATTGTATTCAAATTACTTATAGTACATAAGAAAACTAAGCTAATTTGGAGCAATATTTCTTATAATTTCCGATCTTAATTTAGTCAAAAACTATGCTAAGTATGTTTATGCATGAAGTAATATGCTGAATTGTACTTAAACTGCATATGTCTAGCAAAGTGTCATGTAGTCAAGTTCAAGACGTAGTAGAATTAAATCCATAGGATCTTGTTCGCCCGGAAGAGTAAGTCAACCAAGTGGTAAATATTTGGTGATTTATGGTGTAAAGCCTGGACGAATTGCGATGATTAACTAACAATTTATGAGGATTTATAGGTGATTTAATGATGATTTAACGAAATTTGCGGGGTTTTGTAAGGATTTATTTGTTAAAAAAGGATTTATAGTGTACAGGGTCATTTTTTATATATTTCCACCCCCCTTAACTTTTTTGTGCCACTGTAGAAAAAAGATGTAAATATTAAAAGTTGTAGTGCTGGAGAAGTAGTTCTCATAAAACATATTTTTGTCTATACAGGGTGTTGCAAAAAGTGCGAAAAACAAAAAATATATATTTTTTTTTAAATGGGACACCCTGTATATTTCTCCTTAGGACGAAAGATCTTTATTCTCTGATTACAAAAATATATAATTTGTCTACATTTGCTTAAGCCATTTCCGAGCTATTTGCCTTTAAAAGTTGACAAAGCATGAATTCAAACCAATCGAAGTAGCCTTGCTCGCCATTAAGAAAAATATGAAATGTGTCAAAATAGCCAGTGACAAAAACAGCTATTATGTCAAATTATTGGCTCTATTTTTTATGAAGGTCCCCTAACTGGCGAAGGTTATTTACAATTTTTAAATCAATAAACAGAGGTTCTCTTGGATATGCTTCAAATTCGTCAATATGCTTAAATATAGGCGGGGATCCGTCCACTGGCCACCGAACAGCTCAGATCTCACGCCATTAGATGCGTTTTGTGGGGATATTTAAAAACAAAGTTTATGCGCAGAGAAGTGCCATTATTGAAGAGCTCAGGGTGAGAATTTTATACTATACTGGGTGTCCGGAAATAGCATCTCCAAATTACAGAGGGTGATTCTACATAAAAAAACATGAACATTTTTTCATGTGAACATGGGTCCGAAAATGCATAGTTTCTAACACTTTTTTTGTCAATAATATTCGGAATGATGCCCTCCGGGACGCCACTGGACTTTATATTTTTAATCTAATTAAGGCTAAATAAGCCCCTTATTACTACAGATAATCCTGCCAAATTTCAACAAAATCAGTAAAATCATATTTAAGATATTAACAAAAAATTGATTTTTTATAAAAAGTTTGACACCCTGTATCTTGGAAACTATGCATTTTCGGACCCATGTTCATATGAAAAAAATGTTCATGGTTTCTTATGTAGAATCACCATCTGTAATTTGGCGATGTTATTTCCGGACACCCTGTATAAACGACCTTAACCAGAACAAAAGTAAAAATTACTACCCATGCAACAAATAAATTAGAAAGCGATTTCCGGGATTGTATCAATAGTGGGTATATTCAACAATAATTTAAATACTGAAGTTTTTTATTATCAAACATCATGATGTTAAGATTTGAGTTTGTATATAATAATAAAAACATGATTAAAACAATGATTTATTTCATTTAAATCAACCTTTAGTTAAATAGCTCAGAAATGGCTTAAGCAAATGTAGACAAATTATATGTTCTTGTAATCAGAGAATGAAGATCTTTCGTCCTGAGGAGAAATATACAGGGTGTTTTATTTAAAAGAATATATTTTTTTGTTTTTCACACTTTTTGCAACACCTTGTATAGACAAAAAAATGTTTTCTGAGAACTACTTCTCAACAACTTTCCTATTTACATATTTTTCTACACAGTGACACAAAAAAGTTACAGGGGTTGGGAAAATATAAAAAATGACCCTGTACAATATTTTCGGAGTCAACTTACATTTATTTTGTAAACTATAAATGATTTAAACTTCATACAAATTATGAAGTTAGTTGCATATTTTCCCCAGGGTTACCGCTTGGTAAAGGTATGGAAAACATATCATTTGTTGCACAGTATCCCAAAATTAACTATTTTTTTCCTTATAATGTTTATGTGACACTAAGTTTTGTCTGCATTTTGCAGTGCCCCCAGATATTTTGGATTATGCCACTAGCAGCGACATCGTTATTAGGGAAGGGGCCAATGTAAACCTGCATTGTGTTGCCAAAGGATTTCCAACTCCCTCGATTATGTGGAAACGAGAGACCGGAGACTTAATAACCTTATCTGATGGAAAACAAGGTACTAATTAACTAATCTAAAGTATTTTATCGTGGCGGTTATGCGAGCGTAAATGACATCAAAGCTAATCGTACTAGAGCTCCTTAATTGTTTTAACTTTATTTAAATACTTATCCGGTTGCCAAAAAATAATAGGCAATGTTGTGGAAGATCTTGTGGGTTAGGTTTGTTGCATATTTTATGCTTATTTATTACATACTTTTAATGTGTTTCATATAAAAAAATACCAACACGGAAATTTACAATTTTTATTATAAGAAATCCACTTAGTTGAAGTGTTTTTTGCTCAGAGTTAATTGCTTCAAAACCCGAGGAAAAAGTTCAATAGGAAACTGTGCAAAGCTAACAAAATTACGAATTACCTACAAAAAGGTTACTTTAATTGTTTAATCCTGTTTTCCGCCCGGACAACTTTTGCCGCGCGAAAAACTGTTTGTGGCATTTTTGCCCTGATTTAATTATATTGCTTGCCTTGCGGGCGTCAGATGTTGTAATTAATTTATCTTAAAGTTAAAAAACAATTTTAGGTTAAATAATAAATAATTTCGGGAGCAAATAAATCAACCAACGACTTAATTTTATAATTCAAACACAGAATCCAAGAAATTATTATTTTTTTTAATTAGACATTTATTTATATTGTGTGTTTCATAATTTTGTTGGTGTACTTTTAAAGGTGAATTGATGCACCATTAGATATTGTACATTTTGCTTATCTTCAAATTTTATTTTATGTGATATATGCTAACATATCAAAACCTACATTTCTGATTCTAAATCCCGACTGTTCAAATTCCAACAGTCAAAAATCTCAGCAATACGACTCGCGATAATCAAAACCTCGATTATATCCAAAATTTTACTAACCGTTTGTGTTATTTTCGTTAAGCGAAAAATTAAGTTTCAATTTCGGTGCCATTATCAAGTTTAGTGTCAATTTTGAGTTTGTAGATTTACTTCAAAATCTTTCGGATTTTTGGTTGATTTCGTATAGATCGCGTTAGATTAGCAATGGATTAGAAACTAATCCATGAGGGTAATTAAATTCGATATGTTCTGGATTATGGCCTGTGGATTTTATGTAATTGAATAAAATAAATTCTGTGTAAATTATCGAAATTAGGAAGTATTTCAATTGCTAATATTTAAATTTTCGGCATTTTGATTGTACGGAAATTTTAATGTCGTTGTGTTGAGTGTTGGAATTTTGATATGGTGGACATTTTCTTTTTAAAAATTTTCGTATAATTTGGTCTCTTGACTGTAAATATTCTATGGATTTTGATTAGTCAGGTATTTTGATTTGTCAGGGAATTAAATGTCGAGATTTAGATGTAGTATCGGTGTTTTTCATATTTCGAATGCCGGGAATTTGATATTTTCAAAATCTCGACTGTCGGAATTTTGCTTATTAGAAGTTTCAAATAGTCGGGAATTTAATATAGTTATGACTATTATTCGTCTGTATTTTGACTAGTCAATATTTTATGTAATCAATTGACAATTTTTTAATATTCGGTATTACGATTGACGCTGAATTGTTGCTCTTTACGTTTTGAGTGTTTTGATTGGTGATATTTTGATTCTTGAAATTTTGATTGTTGGGATTTTTAACCGGTTTTTGTTTTGTTTTAGTCAATATTTTGGCTGATAATCTGACGTATAATTTGATTAGTCAGTCTTTCGATTTTCGGAGTTTTCATATATTTGCCATTTTGATTATCGGTATTTTGATTGTTTGTGATTTGGTTAACGTGGTTTCGATTAATGACGTCTTGATTTTTGGTATTGTAATTGTCCATGTTTTGATTGGTGGTATTATGAATTGTTGGGATTTTGATTAGTCGGTATTTTGAATAATAGTATTTTTATATAATGAGGATTTTGATTTGCCATCGATTTAATGGTCGGAATTTTGATCTGGTCAAGGTTTCGACTATAGGGATTTTAAATTGTATGTATTTGGATTGACAGTATTTTGTTGTAGTTGAAATATCGACTGCCGGCATTTTTCTTGTTGAGATTTTCAAATAATATGGACCTTAATTTAGTCGATATATTGATTTGCCGGTATTCTGGTGATCCAATATTTTGAGTATGGTGGTTTTCACATAATCGCGTTTGTGATTGACAATTATTAAGTTGATTAGTAACTAATCCATAGTTAAGGATAATTAAGTTCGATACGTTCGAGATTATGGTTTGTCGTTTCTTATTTTAAATGAATAAAATAAAAGGGAACTATTAAATTTAGAAGTTCAATTAAGCAAGTATTTCAATTGCTAGTATTCAAATTGTCGGAATTTTGATTATGCGGAAATTTTTATGTCAATTTTTTTAGGGTTGGGATTTTGATTTTTAAATTTTCGTATAATCTGGCCCCTCCGCTGTAGATATTTTATTTTTCGATATTATAGTTGCAAGGATTTTGATTACTTAAGCTAGTTGCTTTTGATTGTTCGGATTTTGATTTGTTAGGGAATTCAATGTCGGAATTTTGATGTAGGCGAGATATGGACATTTGGCAATATTTCGAAAGGGCGAATATTTTCCAAACCTACACTGTCGGAATTTTGCTTCGGATTTTCAAATAGTTAAATTTAATATAGTCATGGCTTTGATTTGTCTGTACTTTAGTTAGTCAATAGTTAGATTATCGGAGTTTTTATATAATCGATTGACAATATTTTGATATTCGGTATTTCGACTGACGATGAACTGTTGCCCTTTCAATTTTGAGTATTTTTGCAAGTGATATTTTGATTGTTGCGATTTTTTAGCCCGTATTTTTATTAATTTTTCGGTATTTTGGCTGATAGTTTGACGGATAATTTGATTAATCAGTATTTCGATATTCGAGGTTTTCGTATAATTGTCATTTCGATTGACAGTATCTTCATTGTCGGTATTTTGGTTATTAGTGTTTTGATTATTGGGATTGCGGTATTGTAACTCCTTTGTCATGGATTCAATTGTAGTAATTTTAATGTGGTCAAGGTTTCGACTATAAGGATGTTAAGTGGTCTGATACAGTCGAAATACCGACTGCTGGCATTTAGCTTATGGAGATTTTAAAATAATATGGATCATGGTATAGGCCAGATATAAATTTGTCGGTATTCTGGTTAACTCATATTTTGATTATCGGGCTTTCCACATAATCGCATTTGTATTTGACGATATATTGACTACCAAGATTATAATTGCCGGTATCCTGATTATTCATATTTTAATTATCGGGTCTTTCTTATGATTTAGATTTCGACTGACGATATGTCGATTTTCTTTATTTTAATTGTCGACATGTCGATTGAGGGTATTCTGAATTCTGGAGAATTAAATTAACCTATTTCGATTGTAGAGTTTTTTTAATAGACGGGTATTTGATCAGTCAAGGATTTAATTATCGTTATTTTGATGTGTTCAAGATATTGAATGAATAGGAATTTTAAGTTTTGGGTATTTTATATAATAAAAATTTCGATTGTCTACATTTGCTTGTTGGGATTTATCTATAGCCAGAACTTTAATAGGTATAGTCTGGAATTTAATTTGTCGGTGTTTTGATTATTAGGTTGACATACAGGTGGAATTCTAATATAAGAGGAATTTTTTGTACTTTGAATTATTGGACTTTGATATAGTTGGAAACTCGATTGTCGGCAATTTGCTTCGTGGATATTTTGACGGGTTCGATTTATATTTTTCGAACTTTTAATATGGTCTGTCGTAGTAGGAAATTTTGAATACTCGAAATTAGCTGTTGGTATTTTAATTTTCTATATTTTCCTTTCTCTAAAACGGAGTTTTATCCACGATACCGAAACAGAATTATTAAACTCGACGCTGGTTTCGCTAACCATGTTAGCATCATCAGGAGATGATTAAAACTACTGCTGGCAGCAGTTTTAATCATCTCCTGATGATGCTAACATGGTTAGCGAAACGCGCGTCGAGTGCAATAATTCTGTTTCGGTATTGTGGATAAAACTCCGTTTTAGTGCATGTTGCCGAAGGTTCCAAACCCCAACATAGAGGGTATATTTTCCTTTATTTAAAATTTTGACTGCTGGGATTTTGATTAATAGAGAATCTGTCGAAATTTGGATATAGTCTGCATTCCGACTGTATGTAATATGATTGTCAAGATTTTCTTGTAGTCGGAATTTTGTTAATTTTTAGGGATATTAATTAAATGGATTTTGATATGGTTGGTATGTTGACTCTGGAACCTTTATTGTCGGGACTTTAATTGTTAGAATTTTGATATGTCGGGATTTTGATATATTTCTAGTGTGAGTATTATAGATTGACGATATTCTGGATTGGCTAAACCATAACATAGTCAGAATTTTATTATATATAAAATTTTCATCTGCATAGATTTTGATTAAATTTTCGGGGTTTGATTCCAGAATTTTGGTTGTCAGCATTTTAATTGTCGGGATTTTCAGGCGGTCATTACGGTTGTGATTTTGAATAGTCAGTGATTTTCATACAACTGGTAATTTAAGACAATCGGGAGTTTCAATTATCAGTATTTTGATTGCGGGGGTTTTGATTTATCGGTCGGAATTTCGTTTGCAGGTGTTTTGACTTGTCGGGATTTAATTATATTCAGGATTTCGATTGATAGTATTGTAATTGTTGCCATTTGGATCGTATATGTGTATTTTGATTCACTGGCAATTTTGATTACTAGAGACATTTCAATGTCTAAATTTTCATATCATCCGTATTTTGATTGTCGGCATTTTCATTATCAACATTGTCTTGGAGTTGAATTTTGATAGTCGGGGAAGATATTAATTGGATGAATTTTGATACATTTGGTAGTTTAACAATGTATCATCAATGGTCAAAATTTAAATTTATGGATTATTGAGTTATAGGTATTTTGATTTTTGTGATTTCCGGTATTTGGATAGTAAGATTATGATTACCGCAATGTTGCGATTATGACTGAATTTTGGTAGTCGATATTTGGATCCGTCGGTGTTTAATATCAGGATTTTTATGTAGGCTAGATATTGGTACAGCTGGAAAATCGATTGTCTGGATTTTAATTGTCATTTGATCAAACTGACACAATACTTACGGATTGGTTTTATCAGAGCACAAAACGACAAAAGATTTAAAATATAAATTCTGTGAATTTTTAAGCCATATTGTATAAGAAAATATAACAAGAGTTCGTTAAACATCATTTTATGAAGGAAAATATATATCATACATGATAAAATATGGCAGCGTTTTATTCCAGTTTTTGAACAGTCTTACGTTACGATTGTTACGAACACTTTAGTTTAGTAGAGGCTCTGTTTTAGGATACTTTAAGCCGCTCAGCGCAGCGGCTTGTATATAAGCTCTTTGGGCAAAGTTCCATATTTTCTAGAAAATGTCAAGATTTTAGTATTAATAACGCTTTGTGACAAATCGTATTGCTTCCTTATAATATCAGTCGATGAAACACCGAGAAATTGTCAAGCTTTTTTGGATTCTTTTAGCAGTTTCAATGTTTAGGGTTATTGGCACATAAAAAATAATATTTCATAATTTTACCAAATTCGATAAAGAAGAGAGAATTTCTTGATTCAATAAATTAAAAAGTGTATATTTTTGGTACTTTAGTTAAAGTGAAAAATGCGATAGGGAAGTTTCGGTAATTGTATACATTGGTGTAAACGAAATTGATCTATTGTTCAATCTCTAGTAAGTATTGTCTAAGTAAGAAAAATTCTTAAATTAACTAAGGCCTATACAGTCCCCAGATTAGTTAACGCGCTTTTTATTCCAGTAAAACTTGTCACCAGAAAAGTTTGTGTCAATATTGTTCTACCGTAAATTATATCATCTTTACTTAATAGAGGAAGCGCTAAAAATAATTGATAAAATTGGATTTAACAATTACAGCGCAAG